>APFE031076499.1:53686-82400 GCA_000404065.3 Pinus taeda | reverse complement strand
ATGTATCATTACCATGTATACCTGGTAAAAATCCCATTTCAACTTGGTTAACCCTTGGACTGCTTCTGCTTTTCCTTCAGTCTTCTGTTTCAAGTTTGTTTCTATCGCTGATTTCTTGCAATTTTCGGGGCTCGCAGGTGACTGAGTAACTAGGGACTTTCCTTTTCGAGCAATTTTTCTTAGCGATGCGCGATTAGCGCTAAGCACTAATCGCGCATTGGAAACTGCCGTTGTTTCTTGATTCGGGCTTCCCTGATGCGGTTTTTGCCTCTTGCACCTTTTTCTCTCATTCGGTATAAAGCTCAAAATTTGTAAAAATAGTATTTCCGTGAGCTCTTGACCCTGAGAATTAAACTGTCTGTTTCTGGTATCAGCATCGTTCAGTACCCATTCAATCATGGCTGTATATGAGAAATCTGTAATAGATGCCTCAGAAGAGTTCTGCGGCTCTTTTTCTTCCTTGAGTGGATTAGGTGTGCCTTCCGAAATGTACATTGGAGCGCTGCCTTTCCTCCTCATAGTTTTCTGCATAGTACCCTGTATAACGCTTCGTCCTTCTTTCCTGCAGTTTACATTGAGGTGGAAGTAATGATAAAAGACTAATGACAGGACAACTTTTAAATGCCAAAGATATGCAAAACATGCCACCTTACGTGAGCTATTTCTTCGAAAAACACAACACCTTACTTCATTAACAACTGGCAATAACTCATTAATTCGCATTAAAATACATGACCAACTTTTGGCTGAAAAATTTTTCTCGAATAATGAGCCAGAACCAACTGCGATGGAGGGGTCTCGCGATTTTGCTCTGCGATGTCGCAGATCGTAGTATCGCAATATCACAATGTCATCATGCTGTTACTTATCGCAAGGTCGCAGTATCGCAACTTTGCGATATCGCAGTGTCGCAATATCGCAATATCGCAGTATCGCAATATCGCAGATTGTTATAATCCTTGTGTAATTCATGTGATTTTTGTGATGTGCGATATGCGATATCGCATATCGGCGATTTTTTAAAGTTTTTCAATGTGAGTGTTTCTTCAGTGTATGCGATGCGATGAGGTTTCGCTTCGCAATCTCGCTTTTTGTTATTTTAACTCATTAGAAGGTGTATCCTATCATTCTTTGCGCGATGTGATATCCTTTAAGGAGTAAATTTAATTTTCTTTATTATGAAACTTAGGTTTTTTTAGGTTTTTCAAGGTATTTTCCTAAGTCTATGGTGTTGTAAGTTTCATCTAAAAAGAAAATGTAACACTAACTGATGTTTTTGATTTTTACTAAGGGTCCCCACTTATTTAGTATTAGCAATAACACTTCATAAGGAGGGGGTTGTTGGTGGCCACAACAGGACTCAAGTTCTTTACTTTGTGACAAGTCTGGATCAATAAAAAATTAGGTCAAGATCATCATCTGTTACAATAAACATTATCTTCATGTTATCACTGTTGAGGGAGGCATACCCATGCTTAGCATATAAGCCAATATTACATATACAATGATAAAAAAAGTCTCATCCATTGATGACAGAATGTGGACCCATGCTTGGATGACTATATGAATGATCATAGTCGTCATATTTTGTAAACTTGTATCAATCGTGAAATCACAGCCTAGATGGATGGAAATAGATTTGGGGTCTTCTACCTCATTACTAGATGGTACAAGTCTAACCATGGAAATAAATGACTTGGATTCGAACATGGTAGACACCATCTAATTACCTACCAATGATGTAAGTCATTAATAGATGAAAGAGAAACCACCGATAATGATAATTGATCTCAAGATACTATAGAACAATCAATGTGGTGTGAATGAATGAATTGAAGTTGAACACCACACATAATCTTTCAGTGGAAGGCCAATGATGAGGACTTGTCACTGAGAGTGAGGAAACTTTCCATTGATGTATGCAATCTCTAAGGCATTGAAAGGTGCTTCTAAGTCAACTTCCTAGATAATGAGTTGATATCGACAGAAAGTGACTCATCGCATGAGGGCCTTGATGTATCCCTCATCAATGACATAGAATGATTATTAAGATTTGAGATAGAATGATGTTGATGTAGATTTGGTTCAGTAGTAGTTGTCATGAAATCAGGCTTAAGGTATTGTATCAGATTTCAACTACGGGACTTTTATTGAACATATCAATGATACTATATGGAGTTGGCAGTGTTGACCCAAAATTGATTATGGAGGCTTTAAATATTGTGATATTAACCAAATAGGTAAGTAGATTTCTCAACCCAATAGTCACAGAGATGAAGTGAAAAAGTGTCATGTTCAAGAGCGACTCGTTGCCATTAATAGGTTAAGTACCATGTTTTCCCAATTTCTCAACCATTTATAGTCAACACCTCTTTATTTTTGACAAGATTGAGGAGGATAACATATGCTTGATCTATAATTTCATCCTTCGGATGAAACCTTCTGAGTATATTTAACGAACCCTCATAAGGAGTGATTCAGTCTCATCATTCTCAAAGAGTCTAATGATATTTGATGTTTTCACGAGTCCAATGAAGGTGTAACTTGACTTCTTTTTCATGTTTATATAGTTTGAAAAAGAGGCAAAAAAGAAAACTCCAAAATTTCATTTTCGTAAATTTAGTCTCTTGAGTCTGAAAAGGCATAAAACAATACTCAAGATAACATTTTAGTCATGTTCGGCTAAAGTATTCCTTTTTCATAAATAATCTATCCCAGTCCAAAAAATGGTTAAACTTATATTGGGTATACGTCATTTCATTTACTTTAAGGAGTTTGAAAAGACAAGTGCTTGGTAATATTTTCATGTTTTGGGAGTCTGAAAAGAGATGAAAGAGGACTCTAGGGGGTTCCTTTTTCATAAGTTTACAGAGCCCAAAAAAGTGATAAAAGGGTACTCTTTCATCAAAACGACCTGTATTGAACTTATATTTTACATCAGATCCTTCAATAAGCCTTTAATCTAATCAAAACACCACAAAAAGATTAAAAATATATGTTCCATGGTAAAATCGGGTCAAAATATAAAAAATATATTAAAATAATAATTAAACTGACCATAAATAAGAAAATATAAAAACATTTTTCACCATTTTTCATTTTCTGTTTTGAGTGAGCTTTGATTGCATTTTACCCTCAAACTTTAGCAGGTGATTGTAGCCAATCTAGTGGACCATTTCTAGTATCGTCAATTACAAATATGAGATCTATCTTTTCACAGTTTTTGTTTTTCGTTTCATGCACATTTTTGACAATTTTCAGTGAATTTAGGTCTTATATTTGTGCCCTTGGTTCAACGCACCCTTTCTGTATCAAAAGGTGCACTAGGCCTATCTGCGTTAACACTGGGAAAGGTGAGTCAGCACACTTGCCGAGAAGGCAAACTGCGTTGAAGTGCTTTTTCTTCTTAAATACTGGTGCGTTGAGTGCGATTTAAAAAGAGGGTTTATGATTTTTACCCAAATTTCTCTCAAATTGGTTGCACGAGATTGATTTCAAATGTTTTTATCTTGATTTTACATCTATTCACTGGAACAAAAATGGTTTTAAATTTGAGAGAAAAGAGAACATGAGTCCCAATATTTGGATGTTTCCAATGAGCCAACAACAATTCGAGCCTTAAGGAATTGTGAACTTCTTAAGTTTTTCTAGATTCCAGGCATGAAAACCCAGATTAAGTTACATAAATATATGGTCAGGTCATGAGATATTCAGGGACAATGCTTCAGGATCAGAGCACATACTTTCATGATAGAGGTATAAGATATATATTTTCTGACAGAATTGTCTTGAAGAGGAGCTCCTATCTCATTATCTAGTATGAGAAGAGGTGGTGATATTGTTAAGGGCTGCATAGCTACGTATTGTAGACCCCGCTCTCAACCAACAAAAGATGGGAAAATAGAGATTAAAGATGTGATTCAACTTCCTCTGAGGACAGTCCTTTTCATCATCCCTAGGTTTGTTGGTAGTGCTACTTTCCATTTGGCTACCAAATCCCAAATGCAATATGCATTAGAATGCATAGAACCTATTGTGTTTAACTATAGTGAAGGGGTGTTGGAAAATTTGAAAGAACAACTCAACAAAGCAAAGGATGGCTGATTGAAGAAATTTGGATATGGTTCTATTATGGTATCATTTTCTCTAGAGAGGATACCACTACTTTGTCCTCAGTGCATCTCACTCGAGCTTCTTGGTCCTAGGGTTCCACAGATGAGGCAATGGGTTTATCTTATGTCTCATCATGTAGGTGCATCTGCAATGAGATTCACTCCCACTTTATTTCGATGGCTGCGAGTACGGCTCATTATGATCGAGGACTACCCATATGCCAAAGATAATTTCTAAGGAGACCTGTAGCTCATTTTACCTTAAGGCGAGAAATGGGGTAATATAGGTAAAACAATATCATTTTGAATTTTGAATTTTTTTTTGGATTTTATAATTCTTTTATGTTCTTAATGTATCAAATACTAACTATTGGCTTTACATGTAGATATTAAACCTATTCAACGAGTCGGTTCATCATATCTTCAATGATGGGGACAGCCACAACTTGCACATATTGGAGTTGTTGCAGGGGTAGAGGACGAGATGCAGGACCTCAACATAGTTAAGACTCTTGCCAAGTTTGAGTGTCATGTGTAGGGATTGACCCATATTGTGCCAAATACTAGGGTCAATGAGATCCCTATGTGTTTGCAGCAATATACTATTGGAGTGCTTGGGCGCATCAATCAATTGCTATGAAAAGTTTCCTATGCGATTGTTTATTATCGCAATCATCATCGGGACTAGTCTACTAAGGGGCCTTAGAGCCATATATTGTCTACATTGATATTATAGGTCATGTGGACATATGTGTCTTGGACACAGTTTTTCTAAAACCAAACATTATATACAGTTATCTATGGATGTTTCCTTTTTTCTCTATTCTTCTTGTTCAATGTGTGATGTTGATTGAAATATTCACATGTGTGGCAAATGTATATCTAAAACATAATTAGCTAATACATCAGTTAATGTGTTTATAATTCTATTAATATAATGATATTCAAATTAATCAGAATGGCATTCTAGAAGACGAACCCTTAATACATGCGTAGAAAAGTTGGACTTCAATTCTTACTATCAAATGGCGAATTCCATGTGAAATAGCGTCAGACAATAATTTGATCATTGCCCTATATTCAGTGATATTATTAGTTGAGCGACCAATATAAATCCCTTGTAGACTCACTAACTCGTCATTTGAAGCATAAATAACCCATGTTGCGGAGGAAAGGTTTTGAGTACTACGGCTAGCAACATCAGCACAACCAATATATGGTTGAAGTAACACTGACATCTAAAAATTAAATGTAATTCAAGATTAACGGAGACTGTAGGAAACTCCAAAGGAAACACATTATAAACACATTAGCAGACCTATATAGTATGTACACAAAAATTATGCAAATATTATCTAGGCATAGTATTTTTAAGGTACAAAACATTTTTGGGTTGCGCCAATGGGATTCCATCAAAATCAATAAGCTCATAAGCCCCTTTCGCAATTACATGTTTGACTATATACATGCCTAGCCACATCAGTTCGAGCTTCCCATCCCCTAACTTATCGACTTCCTAATCGTACAGAAGAACTAGGTCACCTTCTGAGAGGACACAAGGTTTAACACTTTTATCATATTATGATTTGACACATTTCTTGAGAGCTTCCTTAGCCATTGCGGCATCACGCCAAGTTTCATCTAAGTGTGTCAGATGCAAAAAATGCTCTTCTTCTGTGGAAGTTGCAGGAAGAAGCTCGATTTAAAGCTTCAAATATGGAATGTCATATTCGATGGTAAGGAGTGGTTCTAGACTATATACCAACTGAAAGGGTGTAAATCCAGTTGCAGTCCCGATAGATGTTTGGTATGCCCACAAAGCTAGAAAAGAATGAGGTTCCAATTAGTTTTATGAATCCCTATCATGTGTTGCAACGTTGTTTTCAAAACCTTGTTAATGCCTTCTACTTGCCCATTGGCCTGTGGGTCATAGGGAGTTGAGCTAACATGTTGAAGGCACAACTTGGCAGTAAGTTCAAACATCATATGATTTCAAAAAAAATTACCATGTTCAATAACAATAGATTGTTGCACATCGAATCTATCAATGACATGATTGAAAAGAAATAATGCATTTGTTTTGTTGGTGTTGTTGTATGTAGGCATCACTTTGGCCCATTTCGTAAAATAATCTACATCCACAATAATGTAACCATTCCCCCTAGAAGAATGAGGATTACATGTCATGAATTCAATGCCCCATTTCATAAAGGGACCAACAATGATAATAGGATTCATAGCAGTAGGAGGAGCACGAGCTTTAGGATCATAGATCTGACAAGTGTGACACTTTTGGACTGCAAGGATTCAATCTCGAAACATGGTGGGCCAAAATTAACTGGATCAAAAAAATCTTATGGGAGGTAGCATAGCCAGACATATGCCCTCCATATGCTCCAGTGTGGAATTTCTCAGCTTCCTCATGAGTGAGGTATCATCTAAATATCATATGGACACCACGGCGATAGAGCATGTTTCCAATTATAATGTAATTTCGAGCTGGGTATTGAATATGTCACTAATCAGAGTGAGAGGTATTAGGTCATAAATTTTGGGTTTGGAGATCGATAGTGATATCTACATAACATGGATCAGATGAATCAATCAGCAACAATGACTCATTGGGAATAGAATCATCAGATGTATACTTAGTTTCGGACGAGGGAAGGTAGCATATTAGTTCAACAAATACAAGGGACTTCTTAGACTTGGATTTGATTAATTCCAAATCAAAATCCTAGAGAATAAAAATCTATTTGAATTACTCCCCCCAGCAAATGTCGTGAAAACATATATGTCATCAGGTTGCAATCAGAAACTAGCATGGTCTTCCGAAGCAGGATGTAGTGGTGAAATCTTTGGACATTTGCATAGCTGCCAAAGTTAACTTTTCGACGTGAGTGTATTTGATTTCAGTATTGTCTAAATTCTTACTTAAATAATAGATAGGATGTTCGTCTCCTAGGTCATCTTCTTGGACCAATACCATGGCAATAGTGGTAACAGCGGCAACAAGATATAGGAAATAGTCGCATTGATAATTAGGGGGATACAACAATGATTCTCGAACTCGGACATATTTCAAAGCATCAAAGTGTTTTTGGGTTGTATCATCCTAATCGAAGGGGACCCATTTTTTCAATAGATGAGTAAATCCTTTCGTAATTTCTGTGTAGTTCGAGACAAATCTCAGTAGAAAGTTAGCCTTCCCTTGTAGGCATTGAAACTGAACAAGTGAGGAAGGTGTAGGAAAATCAAGAATTTCATGTACTTTGAGTGGATCGATATGGATTCCTTGTTGTGACATAATGAAGCCAAGAAGTCTACCGGATTGGACACAAAACACAAATTTGTGTGGGTTTAATATAATATTGTAATGCCAGACAACGTAGAAAATTTTCCATAAGATGCATCAAATGATCCTCACGATGTTTGAAGTGGGCAGGTAAATCTCCCAAATAAGATTGTACAATGCGTTTGATATCGCGGAAGGCATAATTCATGGCCCTTTGGAAAGTTGCGCTAGCGTTCCTCAAACCAAAAGGGAGCTTACAATAGGAAAACGCACCCCAAGGACAAATAAATGCATCCTTATGTTGGTCTAATGGGAGTATATTGATTTTATTATAACCGAAAAAAATTGTCCATGAACGAAAAAAATTTGCTTCCAACACAATCATCAACAATTTGGTTGATGAATGGGGTAGGGTAGTTTTCTTTGGGATAAGCATAATTAATATCCCGATAGTCGACGCATACTCGAATCGTTCCTTGTTTCTTCATCACAGCTACGATGTTGGACACCTAATCAGTGAGAGGAATGGGGTAAATAAAGTCAGCACGCAAAATTTTTTCAACTTCTTCTTTGATTGCAATAGCTTTCTTGGGGTGAACCGAACGTAAGTGTTTCCAAACTAAATTAGCATCCAGATAAGTTTTGATTTTATGTACCATGATATTTGCATCAATACCTGGCATCTCTTCATATTTCCAGGCGAAAATGTCATGAAATTATTGAAAAGTGGATTTTTAATTCTTGACCTCATCAGGAGAACAAGATGCACCAATATGAACATTTTTGATAACTCCAAGTTTAATGGAAATATCAAGAGGAACAGTTTCATCGATATTTTATAGGTTATTTTCAGAATCGACGTCATGAATAGAAAATGAATCCTTAAATGTCTCAATATAATTGGGTGAGTAAACATCTCCAAGATTATTCTCGAGGGTTTCAGGCAAGGAGGAACGATGATGATTATTGTCCCATGGTGCATCATTTGACTTCATGATTTCCATGAAGCTTTCATTAGTAGAGAATGTACCAATGAAAGGGTGAGAAGAGGAACCAAAACCTTGGGAATGATCAACCCAATATATTGAGGAATGGAAATCAAAATTTTTCAAATAGGTTGAATAAATCACGTCATATTCAAGCTCAATGGGACTAAGTGGCATATGGTCACCAAATGTATCAACATTGGCAATTTCTGCTACAATCCAAGGATTGGATGGAAAATTACAAGAGGAAATCATATTAACCAAAGGCAACTAGATTTGGAATGTTAGGATGAGGGAGTGAAAAAGTTCCCATCAAAGAGGAATCTTTCAATGATCCAACTTTGACATGTTGATAGGATTGTGGGGATTCACCCACAAGTGGAATGCTTCCGGTAGTTTGTGAATTATTGGAAAAGAAAGGTAAGTTGATCAAGAGTCAAAATGCCCCCCTAGTGAGGGAAATAAATCATCCTAAAATAGGTTGAGACGACAGTTGCCATGGCAGAAATCCATGTGCATCCCAATAAAAGGTTATAATCCAAAAATCCATCTATAACTTCAACTTCTACCAAAACCGTTTTTCCAGCTAATTTTACTTGCAATGTATTCAAAATTCCATAAGGTTTGAAACCTCTTCCATCAAAATATCTAAGAGTGGTGGGTGAATTATTAAGTTGTGGAGAACCAATAGTTTTCCAACAAGAAAGAGACATGATACAAGTTGAATCACCTTCATCCACAATTGCCTTATGGGTAGTTTTACTTCAAACAACAACCTAGAACATGAATGATAATTGGGGTGGAAGTTTGGGAGTATGATTCTCATGATTTAAGACTGCAAGATTTGAACCCAATAGACTTATCCCTCCAATTGTTGCAAGTAAATACCTCTTTGAGTAGGACAATTATGCAATACCTCAAGAGTTGACACAACAGAGGAGCTTTGGCCAAGTCCTCAACTATGTTATGCTTTTGTGTAGCTCTAGAACGAATATTGAATGCAGACTTGTGAATAATTTCTTTAGGATGTTTAATGGTTAATTCAGTAGGTGTCACATTTGGAGAAGGATCTAAAGTAGATTGAGTAGAATTAGCAAGTTGATCATTAGCCTTATTGGTCGACAGATTCGGGTTACCTAGTCTTTATTTCTTGTGGCCACGATGATCTCATCTTTATGTTTGGTGGAATATAAAATCACAACCTGGGAAGAGGAAGCTCGATCTCGTGTAACCATATTTTTCTTCTGGTTGGGAAAGGGATTTGTTAGCACAACAGGCATGCTAGATGACGATTTTAGGAATTGATTAACTTTCATCTCATGTGTACATTCCCAAGTATAATGTTTCTCATTAAAATTAACGTAAGGATAATGAGGCTTTTGTTTTCCCTCAGGAAACTGATTATTTTATTTTTCCTTCAAAGAATTGTCTTTCTTCTTCTTTCCTTTACATTTCCTTACTTCTAGGTTTCTCAAATTTGCCTTTCGTAGATTGAATAGCATTAATCTTGGAAGTAATCACAAGAGTAGCAGAGGATGGGTTTTGAGTAGCCATAGCAGGAGATGAACCAGATAGTTTACTCATTGACTGTTGACTTGCAGAACCAATCATTCCATCATTGACATGTGATTATTTAGTGGGAGGAGGTGGAATAGTATGTTGAGGTCACATAGCATTGGGTATCTTGTCGTAGAACATGCCATATTGAATATAAATCAAATCAAGGTACGAGGCACGAGCAATGACTTGTTCTTAAGTGATAACTTTGCCTTTAGAAACAAATTCATTTATGGATGGTAACAAATATTTGATACACCATTCATCCAATAACTAACCAGGAATAAATGTCTTGACGAATCAACGTTGATGCCTAAATTCATGAATATGTTCATAGATATGAGTGGAGTTGGTTTGTTTCAAAGAGGTCAAAAATCCAGTTTCATTTTCATATCAGATAGGTAATTGAAAATGGGTTTAAAATGTAGTTATTAAGGCATTTAAATTGTTAAATCAAGCTTGTGGCAATTCAACGGACCACTTAGCTATCATACCAACAAGAGTTCTCTAGAAAATCCACAAACGAAATAAATCATCATTTAAGGAGTTAGATGTACACCATAAATGATATGTCATAACATGAGTGGATGGGTCTTCTCTAGGATTTCCATTGAATTTTGGAATATTTCAATTTGGAAGGAAAGGCCAACCACCAAGGAGAATGACAAATAGGGTCATTTGCTAACTGGGTTAAATCTGATAACTCAAGGGTTGCCACAAATGGAAACTTCATATTAAAGTCTAGTGGAGGATATCTTGGGTATGATGGAATGGGTTGAGCAACTAGAATTTTCATTCTAGGATAAGGAGGATTTTGATAGCCAAGATAAACGTAGATAGATTGTTTAGTTCCTTGATAACCTTGAAAAGGCTAGAATGGTTGTGTTTGAATATATTGGCCTTGACAAGGCATTTTCATAATAGTAGTTTGACCAAAAGGTATTTGTGGGATTCTTTGGAATAGATTCCCAAAAGGATCATCCCTCTATTGGGTTGATTGGTCAATTGATGGGCCATACCATATATAGGTTGATTTAATTGCATTTGAGGAATAAACTGACCAAGTGGTGGGTTTTGCAATGTACCCTAAAGAGGTTGGGTAGATGGGATTTGAGAGGTCATAGATACCAGTAGAATAGGTTTTGTTTGAAGTGAAAACTGGATAGGTTGACTTACTTGATATAAAACTTGGGCGAATTGAGGCATAGATTGAATGGGTTGGAAAGTAGGAACCTGGAGTGTGACTGAGATAGGTTGTGATATGGGAAGTTGATTCAAAACCAAACTAGGTCTAATAGTAAACATAGGATTCCAAGGATTAGAAATGATTCCAGGGAATGGAGGACTTGAATAGGATGGAGCACCCATTTGTGACACTTGATCAAGAGATGGAGACATGGAAACAATAGGTTGCCCCCCTATCGAGGGATAAGGATTATATGGTAATTGGACCCCGGGAGGAGGGTACCTAGGATAGGATGGAGTAGGCTATTGTAGATGTCCCATTCCACTAAAAAATGAGCCATATTGTTGCTCCAAAGAAGTTTAGGGCACAATAGGTGGATTAAATTGTGTGGTCCTCATCAAACAAGTACTAGATGGCATTTGAGATTAACATGACAAAGGAGAATTATGTGGACTAGTCGATGCACCAGAAAAGGTTCCAGATAATGACTGGTAGCCAAGTGGCACTAATGGACCACTAGAAAAATGGGTTTCTATTGAAGTCACAGACATGGAAGTAGTTGTAACTTCGGTTGACTCACTCATGATAGCAAATACGTGTTGAGAAACCATCATTGACCCAGTCATGGTTAAATTTCCCAAAGTTTGTCGAGGGAAACTCAAAGGTGAGTTGAAACAAGGAGTGTTGGGTGAAGGAGCTTGTATGGGAGTATGAGGAGTATGAAAAGGATGAGCTTGATATAGAGGATTCCTTGTTAGATTAATAGGAGATGAAGGTCGAGACTCTTTTCTAATTTCCTTAATACTCAAGAGACTAGGTGGAAATTTTTCTTCGTTGGGACCGAAATATACAAGTTGTGGTTGGGTCGAAGGAAAAGGAAAGAGAAAGAGAAGGCCTTAAAGTAGTAGGTTGAGTTAACTAAGGCTCCTGAGGTTGGATAAATTTAGGTTTTAATGTTTCTTAATCTATAAATTTAGGTCCAATGACCTCAGGTAATGAAGTTTCAAGGCTTTTAGTTTCAAATGCATCAGACTCACTAGATGGTAAAGATGTAATTTTGAGGTCAATGCTTATGGGAAGTGATGATTCTGTTTGATTGATTTCAGATGTAGTTCCAAAATGGGAAGCTTCTGAAGTACCAATTTTGGTAGTTTGCATCCTTTTATTCTTTCGACAACCAAGTGTTGCCTCGAGAGGTAGATGAGGAAATATTTTCATTCTACATGAACGACAGGGATGTTGAGGATGTTCTTCCATGATGGGTTAGTAAATTTTACAACTTTAAAAGAACAAAACAAAACAAAAGGGTAACTAGGCAAAAAGGATTACCAAGTCACTGTGAACTGCAAAATACCATTTCTAGTACATGCAGGCAATCTCCCCAAATGTTGTGCTTGGTGTACCACGGTGGATAAGGAGGTTGTCTTGTTACCTATGGAGGGATATAAACTTATAGGGGACTTCTAAAATATCCCCCAAGGTACGTGGAAGCACGATCTATGGTAGTGTTGTCTAATGCGTCCTGCACGATAGGAAATATTTTGATATACTTTTCATACGTGGAGCACCATCTGATACATCTGAAGGTATGTGGAGAACGATCTGATATACCTATATATACGTGGAATACTGACTACCCATAGAATGTAACATAGATAAGTAACAACAACTCCTATGTTTAAAGACATCGGAACATGTCTCTAGCCTAGACCTATATGTGTGTCATTAATGTTCCAAATTCTCCTTAGATTGATTGAATAAATTTTAGAAGTTGATCTTCAATTATGTTTTATTTTCAAGGCTCACGATAAGAGTTCACCTAAATTCCCTATGATGCAACTAGTATGATAACAATAACTCTTTTATTTTCAATGAAAATATATCTACGAGAGGGAACAGACAAACAATAATGCAACAATAAATGATGTAGCAAAAAAGATTCCTAAGTAGATCTTTTCATGCAACTATTCCAATTTGAACTCAAAACCCTACATGCAATGCAAATAATGAAATAATGATTTCTTTCCTTTTCTTTCCTTTTAATTTTCAAATACAATGAAACCTAAAATGCAACTAGATCATTGATAAAAGAAATCTCACAGAATGAAATTGTAATAAAATTTCTTCAAGTAATCAAAAATTAAGTCAAAAGTTTATGAAAAACCTAATTGATAAGAAGAAAGAAAAAATAAAAGAAAATATCATCAAAGGCTAACAAAATCAAATTTAAACACTATGATGGATTTACAGAGACATAGACAAATTCAAAGACCCAAGAAAACCTTTTGGACCAAAGAAGAACAAAGAGAAAGGAAAAGAAATGCAAAAATTTTACATTCTACAAGATCAACAGAGGTGTAGTGTGGGCACTAGAGCACATCAGCACGCTTCCAGAGAAGAGAGACTGCAGTACAGTGCTCCATCATAGAATAGAGAGTGCATTGGTGCTAATTTGGTCAAAATACGACACAAGAAACCCTGCCAAACTCAAAAATGTGCTTTCTTAAGGTCAAAAATTGTCAAAATAAGTCAATTAAGGTCACTTTGAAAGGTGAAAATATGCTAAGGCCAAGAAAACCACTAAGGGAAATCTTGTTCCCCAGTGGAGTCGCCAATTTTAAATTCACTTCTGTAGTTAAAAATTAACTCCCTAGATCTAGTTGTCTGATCTAGAACAACAGAGAGAAAAAAGATCTATGTTTTCCTTAGAGAGATTAGAATACAGAAAAGAGACCTACTTGAAATCTGTAGTAAGTCCTCCTCTTCTCCTCGCTTGTAATATCCAACTCTAGCTCCTTACGCTACAAATGGAACATTCAACAAAGACTAAAACAAGCAAGGGAACTACAATATCCACATAGCTAATATAATATCTCTAATCAATGCATCAACATGGAATTGAAATACATAAGCATCTACATGATACAAGTATAGGAAAGCATAGTGCTTTTTGTATTAATAAATAAAGGAGAGAGTTACAACCATATATAGAAGTTGACTTTGTAGATGTCTTCCCAATTTTCTTGTCCTTCCTTACCAAAATCAAATCTTCACACTCAACCCTAATGTACAAATGGATGATGACTCTAAGCTCAAAGTGGTAGCATGAGGACACTAGCAATCTCCAAAATCCAACCCAAACTTTATGGGAGGTAGTAAATTTATAGGGTGAAAGTGACAGTTTAGGATTTACCAATCTAGGCTTGAGATCCACATATGAGGGAGGATAAGCTCAAGGGATAAGAAACAAGGTCTCTAAGATAGGATGAGATAGGAATTTGAGATCTGTATCCATGGTAAATGGTTCAAATCACCTTAGAATCTTTTGGAAGGAGAAAAACTGCTTTTTTTTTTTTTTTTTCCTGAAATTCTAAAATTGGCACACCTGCAAAGTAGAGCAACCTGCGCTGATCAAAATTGATACTCAATTATGCAAATTTAATCCAATGCAGGTGGACTAGTATGTAGAGTGTGTTGGGACTAAAAACATGGTTTTTTAGTTGATTGACCTAGAAACCTAGACTTTTTGGAGATGTGACGCTTAGAGATTTGCAAGGGGATAATGACTAAGTGTTCAAGATGTTGGTTGATTCATATTTTCTGGCCTTTTGAGTGGATGTGACAAAATGACCTGTAACGCCTTCCACTAAGTTATTGCTCCATAGGGATAATAACTTAGTTATTGCTCCACAAATGTGTCACTTCATATCCATTATTTTGTGGAATGGAGGGGCATAAGGAAGGGGGGGGATAAGAGATATGGAGTTATGTCTTATGGAATGGGAGGTCCACTCCTTCTCGTTACTCTTATGGAGTAGAATTTTGGTGTAAAGGAGGGGAACATGGAGGACAAGGGTGGGGTTTGGAATGAGGCGCCAAGGGAGATGGAGGATAGGGGGTTAGGGTGAAGAGCATTAATTCTAAAAAGCACATGCACCAACCCCACTTTTTCCTTCACCACACATATGATGAAAGTGACACCCTTGTGACATGAGATGGGTGCCAAGAGGGAGGGCGACAAGGAGGGAATATGGAGAGACACCCTTATGGTCTAGAACTATCACCCTACTTTCCATCAAGTCACTACTCATATGGACTGACAACTTGGTGGAAGAGGAGCAGCATGTAGAGAAAAGTAGGGGCGGGTAGAGGGATAAGTGTGAAGGCAGAAAGTGAATGGGGTTTGGGGGTTGTGATGGTGGAGGTGGGGGGGTTGATTTCGAGAATTGCCACCCCCACAATATAACTTTTTTTTAATTTTTTTTCTATTTATATTTTCTTTTAATTTCTTTCTTTTAATTTCTTTTTAATTTTTTTTTAAGACTTTTTCTTATTAATGTTTGTCGTTTCATTTTCAAAAATCAGGTTTTTCTTCACTTTATTTTTTTTTAACGTGAGGTTAGAAAGGATTAGGAATTCACATTATATTTTTGTTTTATTTGTTGTTTTAATTTTCAAAATTGAGTGTTCTTATTGTTTGTCGTTTTATTTTCAAAAATGAGGTTTTTCTTCACTTTATTTTTTTTTAACGTGAGGTTAGAAAGGATTAGGAATTCACATTATATTTTTGTTTTATTTGTTGTTTTAATTTTCAAAATTGAGTGTTCTTATTGTTTTTTATTAAGTTGAGGCGATAAAGGATTAGGGTTTTATATTATATTTTTGTTTTCTTTGTTGTTCTAATTCTCAGTGTGTTATTTTGTGTTTTTTCTCTTAAAAGTGAGGTGAGAAAGGATTATGGGCTTATATTATATTTTTGTTTTATTCTTCTAAATTAAACCTAAACAAATTGACCTTCGAAGGTTTTGTTTGGAACAATGTTGATTTATTAAAATATGGTTTCAAAAAGATTGTAATTTTTTCCAAAAAAAATATTAATGACCACTTTTCAATTTGGAGGTTTTAGTGGATGTACCACGGTACTAACCTACGTGCTAAAACACTAAAAAAAGGTTTATTTTGATGAATTTGCCTAATATTGTAACACTACAAAAAAATCCATTAAAACCTCTTTTAATTAAGATTTTCTTTTTAATGCCATGACGTCTCATGAGATATTGCTACCTTACTCAATCTCCCATCTATCTTTGTTTGTGCAACACCATTGATAAGGAAGAAACCTAAAAAGCAAAAAAGAATACATATATGACCCTTATTTTATCTCTCTTCAAACATCTAGCACATGGGCCACGTATAAATTGACCCCTAATCTAAATATGCTAGTATGGAGGCCAAACCTTTTTAAGAAAGTAATATTATTTAGACAGTTGCTTTAGTAACTACTTATCCTCCCTTATTCCTATGAGGATGCACTTTTGTATGGGTGATGGTTTTTTCTAGTTATAATTAGTGAAATTCTTATATTGTAGTGTATTTTTTTTTATGTTTTTTATTTATTGGGTATATCTTTTATATGAGTTTGATTCTAAACTAATTAGAAATTTAGAGGAATTACTAAAATTCTAGCTTTTTATTGTTGAGATTGCATATTGTAAATATTCTAATAGTTTTTTAATGTACTGAATTGATTTATACATTCAAAAATGCAATTTAAATAATGGAAATTTCTCATTTCACTAATAATCACACATCCAATTTTTTATGATAATTGTTGAAAAAATAAAAAATAAAAAAATAGACTTCTCAAATAATTTTCATAAATAATTTTTAACTTTTAAAATATGTTTCAAATAAAGTATTGAAATTTTTTATAATAATGGTTGAAAACAAAGACATTTAAACTTGTCAAATAATATTCAAAATAGCTTTTAACTTTTAAAATATCTTTTACTTTTTAAATAAAGTATTGAATTATGTTCACTATATTATGGTAGAGTTTCTTGCATTCTAACAAAAATATATTCAAGTCATATTAGTTCTTACCAAGACAATTAGTTTAACATTGACCAATGCAAGTTATAATGTTGAATTTTGAAAAATAAAGATATCTTTCAATATTATTAAAAATAAAAATAAATAAATATATATATATATATTATATATAATATATATATTATAATATATAGATTATAATATATATATAGATTGTTTTCACAGATTTGATTGGACCATAAATTGAAGGTATTATTGCAAGTTTTGCAAAATACAATGTTATATGGATATTTTGTACCATAATTTATGGATACAGTTGTAATTTATGGATAATTTATGGATATTTTGTACCATAATGATTTTTAAATATTTTTACATTGATTTTTTATTGTCAAGTTTTATAAATAAGATATTTACCATATTCAAGTCACTACTCAGATGGCGTCACAACTTGGTGGAAGGGGAGAAACATGTAGAGAGAAGTGGAGGTGAGGAGAGTGATAGGGGTGAAGGCAAAAGGTGTATATGGGGTGGGCGCGTTGATTTAGAGAAACGCTGCATAGAGAGAAATGGAGGTGAGGAGAGGGATAAGGGTGTAGGTAAAAGGTGAATATGGGGGCTGGGGGGTGGGAGTTGACTTAGAGGATTTCCACCCCACTATATGATTGTTTGTTTTTTTTTCTTTTCTTTTTTATATTCTTTAAATTTTTAAATTTCTTTTTTTCAAGAATTTTTTCTATTTTTGTTTGTCGTTTTAATTTTCAATTTTTTATATTTTTTTAAGGTGAGGTGAGAAAGGATTAAGGGGTTTATATTATATTTTTGTTTTAATTTTCAAATTTGAGTGTTGGTTTTTTTTAAAGGTGGGATGAGAAAGGATTAAGGTTTTATAGTATATTTATGTTTTCTTTGTTGTTTTAGCTATCAAAAGTGTGTTGTTTTGTGTTTTTTTATTTAAGGTGAGGTGAGAAAGGATTAGGGGATTATATTATATTTTTGGTTCATTTTTCTAAATTAATTTTAAAGGAAATCATTTTTTAAGTTTTTGTTTGGAATAATATTGACTTTGTTATGTTATGGTTTTAAAGATGTTGTAGTTTTAAATCAACAAAAAAATATTAATAACTGATTTTTAATTTGGAGGTTTTAGTGGATGTAAGTGGTACTAACCTACATATGCTAAAACACCACTCTCCTTAGAAAAATTTCCTTTTATAAATTTTCTCAATCTTGTAACACTTAAAACATCCGTTAAAACCTCTTTTATACCATTTTCCTTATAATGCCATAACATCTCATAAGATGTTGCTACCCTATACAATATCTCATCTATCTTTGTATGTGCAACATCATGAATAAAAAGAAACCCAAAAAACAAACCAAAAAAAAACATATATTAACACTTATTTATCTCTCTTCAAACACCTACCATACACCTACCATACACCTACCACATGGACCACATATAAATTAACCTTTAATCTATATATACCACTATAAAGAAGACCAACCTTTTTAAAACATATAACCAATCTTACAAAATACCTTAAACTTAAATATGAACTTAAATATGGTATAATTAAAATATAACTATAACTAAAATATCACTTGGACCGCATATAAATTGACACTTAATTTATATATACCAATATGGAGGAGACCAACCATTTTTAAGAAATATAACCAATCTTATAAAACACTTTAAACTTAAATATGATATAATTAAAATATAGCTATGACTAAAATATCATTGAAAGACAATAATAATAAGATATAATAAAATATTATTGGAAAGATAATTAGCAATGTGTTTATTATATTGTGTATATAAATAATTAGCAATTGTCACAGAAGGTATAAAAAGAGGCCGATAGGATTATTAAATTGGAATTGTTGAATTTTTCTAAAAGAGTTAATTGGTTTATGGAGAACCTTGTTTTCTTGGACTGGATCATTGTGCAATTACTTTTCTTTAGATGTTTTGTTTATATCTATATTACAAGGAACACATTGAATGTCTTATTTCATTTTAGAGTAAGTTAATTACCCAAAATCAAGAAACCTCTATAAATGGCCAAGCATATACGAAGCTTGCTAGTGACCAAGGCAATAACCACCATGACTATCCCCTACCAATATATTTCATTGAAAACCATAATTATCTATTGCATTTAGAAAATCAAAACATAATATTAGAAAACATGTTGATATATTGCTATTAAAAAGTTAATTCCATTAGAAACCATGATATTATTATTATATTTTATAAAGAATAATATACATATATAGAATGATACTACAATGAAAACCATAATTGTATATTGCAATTAAAAATTCAAAATATAATATTCGAAACCATGCTAAATATGACATTACAAACCTTAAATGTCAAAGGGAGAACTTCGAAGTTGGAAATTAAATGACCAAAGCCATTTCGAAGCCCATGTCTATAGAGACATTAAAAAACCATGGTCAATGCCAAATTAGGAGGCCGGAAGGCAAAAACAAAAATAAGAAAATACCAAATCGTTGCTAACATTACATGTAGCAAGAATAAAAGAAGCACTTCTTCCCCATGGATGCCTTCCTGATTGTGATCTCACGCTCGCCTGAAGACGACCATGGCTGAAGACGACCATCTAAACATGAACACGCACGCTCGCTTGAAGACAACCATGCCTGAAGACAACCATCTAAACATGAACACACACGCTTGAAAGGAGGAACAACACACCAGACACTATTCAGATTAACGAATGAAATATTATAAATTCTTGAAAATTTTGGAAAATTTTATAATAAAATGGCCAAACATATAAATTAACCCTGAATTTATATATACCAATATAGAAGAGACCAACCATTTTTAAAAAATATAAACAATCTTATAAAACACCTTAAACTTAAATATGATACGATTAAACTTAAATATGATATAATTAAAATATAGCTATGACTAAAATATCATTGAAAAACAATAATAATAAGATATGATAAGATATTATTCGAAAGATAAATATAAACAATCTTATAAAACACCTTAAACTTAAATATGATACGATTAAACTTAAATATGATATAATTAAAATATAGCTATGACTAAAATATCATTGAAAGACAATAATAATAAGATACGATAAGATATTATTCGAAAGATAATTAGTAATGTTTATATTGTGTATATATATAATTATATATAATACAATGTTGAATATTAAATAGTGTTGTACAAAAATATGATACCATTAAAATATAACTATGACTAAAATAATAATAATAAGATATGATCAGATATTATTCCATAGATAAATATGATACTATTAAAATATAATTATGACTAAAATAATAATAATAAGAAGATAGGATAGATATCATTCAAAAGTAATTAGTAATGTGTTTACTATATTGGGTATATATAATTATATATAATACAATGTTGAATATTGAATAGTGTTGTACAAATGTGTCTTACTAAGCACATGGTAAACACTTTTTTATTAGAACATTCTAATTTTATTTAATTTTTTTATCAAAAAATTCTAATTTTTTAAAAATAATTATGGTAAATATGTATTAATTTTAATTCATGTTTTTTAATTAAAAAAATTATTAGAAATATATTAGATAGATTTTTTAGATAATTAAGTTCCAAGTTATTGAAAAGAGATATTTAATTTAAATTTATTGTAAGAATTAAATTCAAGTATAAAAAAATATAATATTACTCTTAATTACCCAATTAAACTTAATTAACAATTATTTTCAATTTTATAATACTAAAACTTTTCTTAAAACATTTGCTATTAATATTTTCCTCATAAAATCACAAACACCTCAAAAAAATATCACTATTTCATACAACCTATCATATTTTTATATTTACAACATTATTAATTAAAAATCTTAAAAGTATTCCTATCATACAAACTATTATATCTTTATATATACAAAACTTTAAAAATCAGCATACACATTTATATTTCGTGGTATATTAAACCCTATTAATTAAACATCTTAAAAGTATTATAACCAGCATAGATCTATCTTAAGTATGGATCTAACATGAGTCAAAAGGGATCAAATTTCTTCACGTACAAATTTTTTTAGAGTGAAAATACAATGTTATTTTCCATTGTTTAGATTTTATTTTTGAGTGCTAAAATTTTTTAGAGTGAAAAATACAATGTTATTTTCCATTGTTTAGATTTTATTTTTGAATGCTAAATAGAGTATATATCAGACCAAATAAAAGTTTTAACCATAAAAACTTAATTTTTTCATGATATACACATAAAAAAATTAAATGATATACAATATATACATAATTGATATTAAAATATTTTACATGACATGTATATCTAGACATTTTATCACACAAATTAAAATGGTTTTTTATTATTAATGTATTTTTAAGTATTTAGCAATATTAATTCATTCTTTTCGGTATTCAAGCTTCTATGATCCATAATGAATTAAGCAAAGTCTTTCCGTAGAAATCACATAAGAGAAATTTTTGGCCAAGGGGTTTCGAACCTACAAGTGTGGTTCATCATCAGGACCAGATGAAGCGGCAGGCCATGGCAAAGGCCTAATATTAATTCATTTTAAAATATTTTATTGATAATCCACATTGAATATTTTTTATATACAACATTAAAATATTTTATTTTAACAACCCTTTTTTGTATACAAATAGTTTATTTAAATCTCGTGTTGAAATATTTTTTAAAAATATAAGATTTAGACATCTTACTCATACATTTTTTTACTTCTAATTATTTTACAACATAATCATTTTTTATTATAGTCAGCAATTTCTTTTTATTTAAAACATAATTTCTATCTTATATCTTAATTTTAAGAGCAAATATACATCCTCTCATACTGGACTATAGAATAACCTTCTCTACTTAAAAAAAATATCGAGTAAAATTGCCATCTTCCTTTATATATTCAATACTATTAATAAATAAAAACTCAAAAAACAAATTAAAAAACATACCTAAACACATGCATTATCTCTATTCAAACCCTTATCGCATAAAACAAGCATAATCATACACTTATCTATTATTATGGTTTTTATAAGAAAGTAGGTCTATTTTCTAAATATAGTTTAAAAAACCATTCATATATCAAAATAAGATAAAATTATAAATTATAATTAAAAGATAATTAATAATATGTAAATTATATTTATTTTAAATCATGTTTAATTATATTTATATTTTAATTTAATTAATTAATTTAGATATTAAAATGAAATTTTCAATTAATTATTCTTATAAATATTATTTTATTTTATTTTGTTGTTTAACCTAATATTTGGCATGCTATTAAGCCGAAGCACGTGAACTGATTGCACGAACCAAAGTCGTTAGAATGCTCGGCTACTAATTAAGGTTATTTATATTTTATTTGGATTTTGATTATATTTATTTTATATAGGGATGGGCAGGGATGGAATTTGATCGGTAATATATATTTTATTTGGATTTAGATGGGATTGGATTTGGATTTGGATTTTGATTACATTTATTTTATTTTATTTAAGAGGATTTGGTTGGAATTTGATGGGTGATTTGTTCGCTAAGTACAATAAAAAAATCGTTCAATGAATATTTAAATGTGATGAATCCGGAAGAGAAAACCACACAAAATGTAGATCGCAGAAGTCTCAAATTTATTATGAACATTTATTGCTAAAATAATCTAAACAAGTATCAAGTTTCGTTAAATTTAACTTGTGGTGTTTTAAATTTGAAATTCTTACTCAAAGTCTATTTTTATGTTATTTTATAAAATTTAATTGTATTTATTTTGTTATTTTTTTTGGTATTGTTATCGATGTGTTTAATGTAAATATTATAAGTTTAGGTAATATTTAAAATTATAATAATTTTTTTAGTTTTTAAAATCTAATAATATAAAAGTTAGATTTCCATTTATATCTAATTTTTAATAATTTAGGTTAATTGAAAAGTGGCCAAAACACTGGAACATTGTTTCATAGGAAAGGTGAATTATTGTAAAAGTCTATTTATGCTTAATCTTTTAAAAATTTTGTTATGGTTGTGTTAAAAATGCTTATTTGTAACCAAAATAGATTATTCAAAAAAATCTAAGAAAAAATAATCTTGATAATAATATATATGTTATATGAATGACTTGTTCTACAATGTTATAATTTTGCAACTAGAATAGAATATTCAAAAAAATCTAAGAAAAAATAATCTTATGTTAGACTCTAAAAGCCTTTTATATGTTTAAATAAAGAATCTAGTGTAACATTTCTCATCTTTGTGTACGTGATGTAAATGTTTTTATAAATTAAAAGGCTAAGAGAGGGACATGGATTCCATTGCTTGAGGTAGGAGATTGTTTGAGAGAATTGCAGATTTAAATATTAGTCATTGGTTGGCTAAGGGGATTACTTGCTTGGGATGTTCAAGATTCCTTGTTGTAGGAATCTAAACTGTTGTTGATAATCATTAAAGGTTGGGTGTTGAGCCTTAAATGGATTGGTTCTCAAAATTAAATGGGGTTGCGAGAGAAGTACACAGTGCCATGCTATGAGACTCAGAAGAAGAGTTGGGAATCAGAAATGGACAAAACATAAAAAAAAAAATTATATTATCTAATTCCTCTAAATTTACTTGAGGAATTGGGTAAGCAGGTAGCCACCCCACCAGGGTAAGTGGGGTGGGTTGGCATTTGTTACATCGAGTGAGATTTAAACGAATAGTTGATAAGGCAGAATATTTTTTAATTTTTTTCAAACGAGGTGACAAGCCTAATGGACTTCTATTAGAACAACTATAATATCATTAAATCCACTTGACTCAAAGTCGTCCCAAGATGAATGAAAGTCATAGAAATTCTTGGTTGTTGGGTGTAAGTTTAGGGGTGGTTATTGATGCTATACACGAATTTTTATAGTTTCAATCCCATTTTTCTACCCCCATGAATATCACTTGATGTGTGAGTGCTAAGTGGACTACTCAATGTCATGAGAAACTAGTAATTATGACTAATCCTCATGGAATATAAGTCATGCATGAATGATTTATTTTACATAGTTAATATTGAAAGAAATATTTTGTATCTTGGACTATGAAAGGCCCCACATGCTTAAATAAAGATTCAAATTAGATCTAAATAAATAATTCGAAAAGTATCATACTTGTTAAAATTATAGAAATTAAGTAGCAAGCTAAGCAAGCTTGACTATAAAAGTAACTCTATGGTACAACATGCTTGAACCAAAAAAACCATGGACTAGTAAATGGTAACCTTCTTGAAATAAAACCATTTCGTGGCTTACTATATAGAAACTAGATCATGGAGAACTTCATAATGTTAAGCAGAAAATCGAACGCCTCTTCCCAAAACCACAAATACGATGACAAGAACCCATAGTGTTGATTATTTCAGAACAAATCATCCTAATTTTTTGAAACGAGTAATTTCTGGAAATGGCATCTACTTTGCTACATTCATTTGTAAGTACAAGTCCATTTGAAGCGGCTAGGTGAGTCGAGTCGGTGAGAGCGACTGCAAGGTGCCACTGCGCAGAAGCTACCAAAGTGTGTTGTTAAAGCAAACTACATCCTATTGTGATGCGGAGTTTAGGCACAAAAGGAGTCTGGTTCTAAAGGGGACGATTCAAACCCTAACTGCATGAGAAAGTTGTTTCGCACAGAGCACTCATGACTACGACATTTGCACAGAGGCGGATCAATGAGTCTTCATTAGTAACCAAGTGATTTTTACTTTGGAGTTTCAGTGTCAAGAGGGTTTAGACCCAACGATTTTATAGATTTGTGTTGGTTGTTCCTTTTAGGGATTCAAACCGTGTCTAAGGGGAAGAGATATGGGAAATTTAAATGGTTCGATTTGACTAAAGGTTATGGTTTCATAACACTTGATCGTGGCAAAGAGGACATGCTAGTGCATTAGAATTCAATTCACTCCAATGGGATTTGATTGTTGGCTAAGGGAGAGGTCGTCAAGTACACAGTCAAGCATGTGAATGGCGAAAGTACCAAGGCCCTTAATGTTACATGGCCTGATGGAGCCTTTATCCAGGGTAACAGTGGAGGTGGCGGCGGAGGCCGAGGTAGCAGTAGGGATGAGGGAGGCTTCGGTGTTGGTGTTTACGATGACGGCAGAGGTTTTAGAGGCAATGGATATGGTGGTGGTGGTGGTGGGTGGAATAGAGGTGGTAGTGGTGGTTGAGATGGTGGTCGTGGAGGAGGTAGAGGAGGTGGCAGCATCGACGATGGAAGTTGTTACAAGTGCAGAGAATCTGGTCACTTTGTGAGAGACTGCACCATCAATGTTGGATGTGGCAAGGGCAGTTGTTATCAGTCTGGTTAATTTGGTCTTTTTTCTCGAGATTTCCCTTCCCATGAAGGTCTAATTCTTTGGACTATAGGTATATTGGGCCTCCTGGTAGTTATGCAATTTGTGTACCTGGTGGCAACTTTCATGGTGGTGTCTCTGGTTATGGAGGAGGGTGTTATGGCACACCTAAGTGACTGGGCCAAAGTTTCCTAGTGTTGGTAACTTCTTAACCTTATATATTGTTGTAACACCCTCCTCCCACATCTACCTAAGCAACAGGCCAACCGGGGTAAACATGTGACGAGAGGTCACTAGGATATGATTCGACCTCCTAGGTAATCTTAAGGAAATGGAATAGATGAAACATCACACACAGTCATACAACATCATCAACAGAACCCTCAAAATACAAGTCAGCCACCCAAACAACCTGTTCGTGGGTCCCATTGTTGTTCTGGACCTCTTAGGCCATAGTAGCTCTCATGCTATGGGCAAGGGAGCGACCAGAAACCAAAAGTCACTCTCATAAGTCTACATGCCAGTGACTATGGACCAAAATTACCAGTTATGTGTCAGTGACCCTGGGATTTAAGCCACTTTTTCAAGCCCAGAGCCTAGGCCATTGCCCAGAATGGAATGAATGCTTAGAATCAAGAAAATTACAGGGAAACAATGATGCAAAAGCAATGACGTGATCAAGACCTTAGCCAAACCCCTACTAGCCATGCCAGTCATTTCATCAAACATATCATGAACATGTAACCTACAGGTGTAAACAACATAATTAAGTGTATGGATCTCATATTTATCTGAGAATCACTATGAACCATTGGTTCCTCATGTCTTTCGTTGCATATTCATCTATTAGGTCATAGACACATTATCCATTCACATACAAGTAAAAACATGCTGAGAGCCATATATAGTTGTTGTCATAAAATATACATATAACCAACATAATAGGGAAAGAAATATCAATAAAAACACAACCATATACACCAAATATAATCCATCATACTACTCATAGAGATAGTAGGAGATATCACCTTTCATTAATTATGCAAAATCCAAACCCGAGATGGGACTTCCACGTTCCACCCGACCGTAGAGTGGTTGAGCCAATCTCTCTTCTTCCATTCACCCTCGTTCCATATTCCAAGAATGAATGTGGGATCTCATAGAACACATCAATAGAAACTTATCCAGGGATTCTAGAGGTCATCCACCTCAACCCATCAAATATTGATTTCACCTCACGATAGTACATCACAAAACCAACATCAGATCAATCTATATCCCAGCCTTTCAGGGCTCTAGAGTGTTTGTTCCAACTCGAGTTCCAGGACTAGTTACTCACTCAACCCACAACTTATACCGGGCTCCAGAGTGTTTTTCCAAATAAGGATCTAGGATTAGTAACTCAACCCACATATTTTATTGGATTCCAGAGCATTTGTCCAACCAAGGCTCCAAGACTAGTAACTCAACCCACCAAGGGCTTTAGAGTGATTGTCCAACCAAGGCTCCAGGACTAATAACTCAAACCAAGTTGTTACAGGGCTCTAGAGAATTTTTCCAACCATGCCTCCAGGACTAATAACTCAACCCAAGTCGTTATAGGTCTCCAGATTGTTTGTCCAACCAAGGCTTCCAGGAACTATTAACTCAACCCAAGCTAACGAAACATGAGAACCAACCAAAAAAAAACAAGGAAATAAATCCACAATCTCCATGGCTATCTAGGAAATGGAAAGGTTGGGCAAATCCATTGTCAATCTAGGTAATCCTCCATGCCAGTGATAAAACATAACCAAGAAACCACATTCATGCCAAAACTAGTGAGGAAAGAATACATGCAATTGATACCTGCAAGAAAAATTGGTGTAGTTGTTGATGTCAATGTCTTCTTGCGCTTTCCCACTCTTCCTTTGTCTTCTTGCTCCAAGAATCAAAGTATGCCACACCCTTCAAGAGTTCTACAAGAAAAATTTAAGTATCCAAGAGTATGAAAGAGAGAGAGAATAATGAAAGAGAGCTCCAGCACTGAACGAACCAAGTCTTGCCACTGATCCTCATAAGCCTTTTTATTAATGAGGCCTCTATTTTCTTCATTTTCCAATATTTTCTTTGAATTTCCTCCTCAAATGAAACATGTGATCTTTCACCTTCCTTTCTCCTAATTTCCATTATTTTCATAAATAAATTGCCAATAAATGTCTTATGCCTTTCCAAAGCCTTTTCCATTTCCATTTCCAATTTCCTTAGCCATAATAAAACGAATCAACACCCATTAGGATGTTTCCCCCACCATTCAGCTTGGAATACTTGTCCCATCACCGTAGCCTTATATATTTTTACATGGAATTTTCACCAGGGCTATTTCAGAACCCTCCCCCTTGGGGGAACACCGTCCTCAGTGTTCAGTGACACCTATAACCAACAAGTCTACTTAAAACAAAACATAGTTCCCATGGAGATTTATAACATAGCTCTTTATAGTATTTGCAATGACTACTACTGAAACATGGCAAACATACCATTTACTGGAGCTTTATAACACATCTCATTATGGTATTTACAATAACCACATATACACATGCTCATTTGCCTAAACCAACAAATAACCATACTGTCTATGGAGGTTTATAAATCTAGCTCGATACAATATTTACAATAATATACATATATACACATTTTCTCAACCAACAAATAAAAAGATATGATGCCTGCATCTACAACAAGGGAATCCAGAGGCTCACACCTCGACCCTCAAGTAATACCAGGATTCACCTCCTTCCCAGGAAGTTCAAAATGCACTACCACAGTCAAACTGCATCCAATGTTCAGCGTTATAATCCTGAGCCACTTGTCCTCTTAGTGAACAGTTACCGACTCATTGTTCCAAGGCGCACTCCCAATGTGCATATGATTCCATCTGGAATGACCAAAATAAATCCATCCACAAACTTCCTTCTCTTTTATACAGTCCCTTGGGCACTTCGGTCACCCCTTTCATGCAGTCACTCACCTTCCAAGTTCTGTTGGCACCCCCATCTCAGGTAGTCCATCCCTTGAAAAGGCTTCCTCGCATCGGAAGATACAAAAACCAAGGCATATCCCTACCTCAAAACCATCATACCTGTCATAGCATGCTCATGGCAATCAATGGACACTATTGGGTACCAGTGTCCCACAATGGCCCTGCTCCTTAAATTATTTGCCAACATACTACTGATTTTCCAATTCCTTTTGCTCACGCTGCTAATTATTGCAGTCTATTTCAACCACTCAACTAGGCATGTTCATGCATTCCTGTACCAAGCACATAACTTCCATTAGATTTAAAATTAATTGAAATAAATTCACATCATACCTCATTGGTAGCTCGTCAATAAGTTAC
>APFE031076499.1:0-33662 GCA_000404065.3 Pinus taeda | reverse complement strand
GCTTCCTTGTGATCGACAGTGGGTTTACATTATTGGCTTATGATTGATCAAGTTCACTAGTGGTTGAAGTTAACTCATTTATTCACACTTGGTGAACTATACTAGGTAAGTTGGAGCAATTTTCCCCATTGTTGGGTTCCCTCACATCTATTACTAGTTTACCTCATTGTCTAGTAATCAAACTATTTCTAACCTACTCAACCTCAACTCACATATTCACATGATGTAGATTCATACCATAGGGGTTATGTCGAAGATCGTGGATTAAGGACATCTCACTCTTATATGGAAACCTTCACAGGATGAGGTGGAGTTATGTATCATTCATGTACTTTGAGGACTATCTTGAGACACTTCTCTATCTGTTATGTTTCCATAGTCCTACTAATGTATACTGTGACATAGATCCAGATCATATTTGTTGGTGGCTATGCTACATCTATTGACTCACATGGATCCACTATGTATGTTGTTGTGACAATGTTCTAGCATTTCATTTCATGGATCGATGATGTATGTTTTGGTGGCCATGTTCATTATTTCTTTATGAACTAGCATGGGTATTCCTGCCTCATGATGTTATCAGCACGGATTAGATTTCAACACTTGCATTCCTCCAATCTAGCCTCGTGGTCTTGGATCCTTCCTCCCATTTTAAGCATTAAGTATTATTGTAATGCATTCCGACCGTCAATTTCTCTTCTTACCTCATGCAATAGGGGATATCTGTTATAATCCTATTTTCCACTGCATTATAGTGAGAGAAACCCAATATCAACTTACCTTAGTTTTTTGGATAAAGTACATCCCTTTTCACCTTTTCTTTTACTTATGTGAGATTTATCCCATGATAAAAGGGTGGAATTACGTGATTGAGCTATTGTTCATAATTAATTTGGCAAAATATTATAATTATGAGATGATACTTATTTCATACTTTAGATAATTGAGAAAAATCTCATAATTGTGAAAACAATTTCTAGAGTTTTCCATTCCCAAGGCGATCAACTTGACCCACTTGTGTATGAGTTGGCTAGGGGTCCATTATTATAGAAGTTTCCTAACTTCTCAAGCCCCTAGGTTTCTAAATATATTCTCTTGAATGATAGAATGAACTTTAATAATCTCACAAAGATGAAAGGGGGAAAGGGGAGAGTATCCAAACTATAGTGCGATAACTTTGATGTATTGAGAGAGGAGATCATAATACAAGCTAGAGGAGATGATCTTATTTGTTGAAGGTATATTGATGTACTTTCATTTATGGTTAATAGAAACCTATGTTTCTTCCCCCTGTATCGGTTTTGCAGTAATTTATATGTGTGATTTCTAGATGTTTTGAGTTGACAATTTTCCACAGAATATCACTTGTCATCTATGTTTGGTTGTGTTTGTGTGTAGGATTTGGATCGAGAGTGGATGAAAGAGATTGATCGATTTGAGCGTAAGCATTCTGCATCAGGCCCAAAACCCTTCACCAACCTATGAGGAGGCAAGGTACTTGCTCATACTTTGTAGCATCAGAAATTGCATCGAAACTCCATGTATGGCCATCTGGATTGGGGATCATTATTAGATTGTTGTAGCCATTCTCTTTTGTTGTCAAGTGATCTCAATAGGCACGATATCATGGAGCAATAGCTTCTTGAATAATTAAATGCAACAACAAAGAAAGACATCTAGTAAAAACTATGATTGTGCGTGTTTTCCAAAAACCTTTGCTAGAATGCATAAGGGAGAAGTGATTCTAAAAAACCAATCCATTTGTTGATGCCTCCTAAGGCTTTCGAATTCAAAGATACCAAAATAGTTAACATAAAGACCTAAAATGAAATTAGCATGTAATTTCATTTTAACTCTTTTCATTCTTTCAATATAAAAGCATGTCCATTCGTCCATACTCTAAAAAAAAACGTTTTTTGATTATCAATTATTATTTTTTTAACTGTCAGTTTCGTGAAAAGCCTACACAAGCTCCTAATGATAACTTTAAAAAAAAATTCTCAATGACTAATATAAATTCATGTAACAATTCTCAATGACTAATATAAATTCATGTAACAATCCCTACTTCCACTTTAATTCTAATAAGTTAAAATATACACTTCTGCCTTACTCATAGTTATCTATCTCAACTCTTCCACTCATGACAACTTTCATGAGTACTAAGAAATATAAAAACATAAATATTTTAAGCAAAATATAATGTTATCGAGGGCATTGCATAAATAGTGCTAAATAATATAACACAAATTCTTCAGTGTGTAAATTTAAGCAAAGTCAAAATGTCATGTGATGGCTTTTCACTGTCCATAATTAGGTTCTAAGAGCATGCTTACCACACGCATTATAATTTCACTATAAGTAATGCTTGAAATGATATCCATGAAAATGATGGGATCAAGGCTTTTCACTGTCCATAATTAGGTCCTAAGAGCATGCTCACCACACGCATTATAATTTCACTACACGTAATGCTTTATAAGATACCAATGAAAATGATGGGATTTGAAAACTGTAATATGGGATTTTTTTTCTAATCCATGATATGAACTTGAGTTTCCAGTCACATTAGAAAAGAAGGAATACATTTCTACGATTGAGATGGAAAGTAAAGTAGCTGAGATGAACTGGTTTTACTTTTTTCTTCGATTTTTCGTATTTAGCGAGTGGTTATATTCATTATCTATACAAGTAAATGTGATAAATTTATTTCCAGTAAATGTAATAAATTTATTTAATATTTTTATAAAATAGGTAGGTTAAAATTTATTTTATTATTTTGAAATAATAAAAAATTTATTTTAATACTAAGTTTATAAATATATATTATTTTTATAAATATCACACATAAATTTCTATTTTTAATTAATTATTATATATATATTATAGTATATATAATTTTTGTTTAAAAAATCATATCTCTCTCCATGTGGTTTTTATGGCTACTATTAGTTTTGAACTATGGAAAAATAGAGGTCACATGTTTGAGACATGCTATTTAAGAGTTTAAGCAATATGTTTATCTAGAAATCATCATCCAATGCGGGGATAACAAATTATTTTCATAACCATTTGAGCTAAATCTACAAAACCCTCAATGATTTAGTTAAGACTTTGTATCTTTAAGCTATTTTATTTAAGCTATTTTTACCTAAATTGTAAGTAGTTTTGAATATATTAAGCATATATAGGGAATGTTTTATTATTGATGTTGTTTTATCTTATTTTTTAATATAAATAGACAAACAATGTTTTTAATAAAATAATGTCGTTTTTATAAAAATGGAAATTATATATCTTTAATTTTAAAATTATAAAATTTCTTTTTCATTTATTTTATCTTCCCTTTAAACTTTATTCACAATATTATACTTTAAATTAAAATTAAAATATAAATAAATATTATATATAAAATATATATATATAAATAAATCATTACTTTGAAAAAATATTATAAAAAATAATAAAAAAATTATAATAAAAATGTATATATATAGATATATATAATTCATTAGAAGTAGTTAAATAAATACATATTATAAAAAATGTCAATAAAAATAAGTCATTCATAAATAGAGAAATAAGTTGTTCGTAAGTGAAAGAGCATTTATTCACCTCCCAAGTAAAAAAATATACTTCATTATCCTTATTTCATAATCCGTTCCTTGAAATTTAAGAGTGAGATTCAGCCCTCCATATTCATTATGGTTTCGCAAACTTCCAATACTGAAATATTGGTCTACTATACAGTTCTTATTATTAATCTTCTACCAAATAAGTCCTCCATATTCATTATGGGTTTTCAAACTTTCAATACTTAAATATTGGTGTACTATATTATTTCTATTTCTAATTTTTTATCAAATAAGAATATAAATTTAGTATATTTAGTTTGCATGTTGTTGGATGTATTTTTGGTGTTATAATAGTAATTACAAAAATTGATCCTCCCTTAAATTAGGCCTGACAATTATAGATTCACCACATGTATAAAAAAAAGAAAAATAATATCTTAAAATATAATCTGTAATGATTTTCAACTTACACAGCTTTTTGAATGGGTCTCTCATAGATCATATCCGATATCTCAATCGTGGATTTGGGCCTCTGCCTATTTTAGGTACTCGATGGATCTGTGTAGTACTAGACTCAAGATTTAGATATAAGAGCTATGTACTGCGAAGTTGGCATGCGGGTTTCGATTTCATATTGTACCTTTGCCAAGCCATGTTGTTAGGATTTTCTCTGATTTCTTCCTATACATTGGCCCATTATATAAAAATTACTCGGCAATGGTAAGGCTGGCCTGATTGTCAACAGTTGCATGAATCTCAATTGCGTGAAACACACTCTACTTGCTTGCTTTCAAATTTTCCAATTAGCTCGTTTTTAATTTTTCTCGCTCACTTGTATTCCGCCATGGTTTCTACACATGTATTCGGCTAAAAAAATTAGGAATTGAATTTTTTGCTCGCTCAATATGAAAGTCAAAATTTGCAAATAATCTCGGTTATCGTGCAAATTTCGCTTCACTAGCTTTTTTCAATTACTTTATTAGAACTTTTTTCATGACGACAATGTAGGTTCTTAGCGATAATTTTTTATTTATCAAAAATATTTCAAACTTGCCTAATGCATTCAATGCATCTATAATTTCTTTATCAATGGATGGATAATTTATCTTTGATTCCATCTAAGTTCCTGATGCAAACTGGATGATTTCCTCAATATTGCCTATATTTGTGGTTCTTACATGTTTAAGAAACAATTCCCCGTCCAATATTGCTTATATATATTCCTACTTTCTTTTCGCAGTTCATCATTTGCAACATGAAGTATAGACAATGTTTTTACCTTTGATTTTTATTATAATTTTTGTATGCTTATTTGTCCATGGCACAAGATCCTTCCCTAGTCTTTAATTCAGGACCTTTATGTCTGCCGCACATTTTTTTAGAAGTGATCTACATAACTTAGGCTGTCCAAAAATATTTGCAATTGGGTTCTATCAATGATCTTGTTAGGAAATTTATTTGCTAAGTCTATAACATGCTACTATAATAGAATTTGGCCATTTGAAACAATATGACCAAGAAATTTCATCGATGTTCAAAATAATTCTATCTTTTTCTTATAGATTACTAAGCCAACATCCTCGACTACCCTTAAAAAAAAAATTCAGATACTTTATGTGTTCTTCAATGTAATTGGAAAAACTAAAATATCATCTATATATAAAATCAACCAATAAAAACAAGATTTCAAAACTTTATCCATCGCTCTTTGCAGGTGCATTCTTAAGTCAAAATGACATGACAATCCACTCATAGTGGCCACCTAGGATACTAAATGCTATTTTAAATTTGTCTTCTTTTACAACAACCTGAATTTAGAATCAAATTTTGAAAATGCCTTTACACCAACAATCCTTTTCACAAGATTGGATTTATGTGGTATGGGGTAAGTCTCATCAACGAATACTTGGTTTAAGGGCTTCTAATTTATAATCAATCTTGGAACTCCTCTAATTTGCTGCGAGTATTTATTTACATAGGATCAATAAAATTTCCAAGGACTCTTGGATTCTCTGATAAAACCCTTTCTCAAAAGTCCTCTGATTTCTTCTTCACGCAACTTGTGATAATAAGCATTCATTGTGATTGCTCATTAATTAATCAAGAACTAAGATATTAAATTAAACATTTAATATCTTTATGATATTGTTTTGTAACAAAATCCAATTGCAACATCCTTGTACCCTAAGTCCAACCCCTACCAAATATGACAAATATGACAGTGACATATGATTCCAAACACGTGGAAGTGAAAAAAGAGTTAGGTTGGAAAAGAGAGTACGTAACATTTTCTATCCAACCACCATGAAATCAAAATGTTCATTGGTTTTCAATCAACTCCGGAGTCCTCTAATTTTACTTTCTATTTCACCCATTGATTTTCACTATTTCGATAAGAATTTCCCAACTTTACATTAAACGCACACATCTAATTCTACTATCTACTATTGACATATGATTCTTATGATAACCCTATAATGACTAAATACTTTCCATTGCAGCAGTCATGGCTTAGTGCAGCGGTCATGGCTCACTAGATGGCTATTCCTGGGCCATGATGCCATAGTCAACTATGGGCCTTGTTAGTCCTAGTGGTGCCTCCGATCAAGTATGGAAATATTATTTCCTGTAATGTCTCTCCAAGTAGACATTTCAACCAGAAAGTAATATCCTGGGATGTTCTCCATCAGTTACTTGGGATGTTGGGCTATCTGCCCATGAAAAGCCCAACGACTCATCATAATTATAATCAGTTGGTTCTCCTTCTTCGCCAAAACTGGAATTATTGGCTGTGAAAAAAGCTAGAAGATTTGCAGATTGAGAATCTCTGCCTGTGTATATTTGCAAATTGAGGATCTGAGATTGCAAATCATACACCTGATGCTACAGCTGGCAAACTGCACCTGCACAACCATAGACGGGATCCCTTAGCCTTTCCTTCACTTCCAACACCATACATCTCACCGCATCACCTCTATAAACATAGTGATAGTAATATTAGGAATATGAGAAACCATCCACACACGTGTATATATATATATTGTTTTCTTACAAAATTAATAAAGATGAATTCATTTCTTATTAATGATATTGAAATCAATATAAATCAAAACAACTCAGTTAATATCCTATTAATTAGTATTAGTGAATCAAGAATATTCACTAACCTTTTTGCCCCATTACACGCCACCCGAACCTTTTGGAGTGATGGGATCTTTCCATAGACTCGTCCAGTTGGACCAGATCCTTATTCAGCTCAGGTTCGCAAGAAAAAAGTTTGTGCGCCATGATGGTCATGAAAGCAATTCCCCTATGAAACTCTTTCTAATGGGACTTTATTTGACCAGAAATGAGAGATGGGATATCAAGAGATCTCGCGGAACCCAAGTTATGTGTATCTGGAATCATTGATTAATGATTGTATTGTAGCTAAGAGGGAGAATACCTTTCAATCTCTGAATTCATCTTTTTATGCCTTTGATATTGTTGAACGTCAGAAATCATGTATGTTTACTCATATATGTGTGTGCTCAGTATAGTTAAATGGAGCATCCAACACACTCAAAACTAGTGTGCTTATAGTTATGGTAACAATTCAGATTGGTGAATCATCAATTATGTCAGTGATAAAAATGTTTTATGTTAAAGATAAGTTCTTGTTTAGTAAGAGATAATGCAAATTTTGTATTATGGGTGGATTTTGCATGTCATTAGTTGGCGTAATTATGGGCATAGTGCTTAGGTAGGTCTTTTCCAAACACATTTGTAGGAGCTTGTGGAACTCAATTACAATATTTGGTTGAATTTTATAAGGAATGAATTGTATTATGAGTCTATCTTTGAATGGATTTCGGAAGCAAGTTATACCTTATCATAAAAATATAATTAGGAATTAGATCAATGAAAGGTTGATTTTATTAGACCTGTGACATTATATTATAGCTATGAGAGGTTTCATTGCCAAAAGAATGTTTTATTTATTTCTTTTTGGAACTAGGGGTTTCTTTAATAAGAGACAATGCAATTTTTGCAGTATGGTTGGATTTGAATAATATTGGTTTGGGTGATAGTGAGTAGCATTCTCACATGGGCCTTCACCAAAAACACTTTGTATAGTTTAGGGAACTCAATTATGCTCCTTCGTTTTTATTTTCTACCGTTTACCAAATTCTCAATGTGCCCATGAATGGCTTTAGGTACTCGGTTGCAACAGTCCATACATATGTAAGTAGGACTCAATTGATGAAACATAAATTGCATTGGAATAATAATATTGGAGTATAGATATAGAAATCACTCTCTCATAATTACATTTTCTTAAAATTGACTCATTTGATGATATATAGAAAAAATGTTTTTTTTTTTTTTTTTTAATTTTTTTTTTGCATTAGAGGTGGATTCTATAAAATACTAGCTTGGGAAATTTTGGGTATTGTTTTGAAGTGGTACTTGGAAAAGCACACTTGTAGGAGCTATGAAACTCAATTATGTTTCTCCGATTGGGTTTTATACCCCTAAGTCGATATTTCTATGTGTCCTTGAATGAGATCAGGAAGTGAGTTGTAATTCACCATAAAAAACTAGCTAGAACATGGTTGAATGAACCATCAATTGAATTGGACTCATGACATCAAATTATAGATATGGCCTACCCTCTCCTCTAATTCCATCTGACATAAAATACATTAGAGAATGATCTCTAGAACTAGGGTTTTGTTAGTAAGAGAGATCAATTTCAGATTAGGGGTGGATTTTATAAATCACAAAGTACGGTCATTCTGGAAGTGTTCTTGTAAGAGAATTTTGTAAACACACTTATAGGATATTTAAAAACTAAATTATGCTACTTGGTTTGGATTTTATTCTCCTCAAATGAAACTCTTGATGTGTCCCAAAAATATTTGGGAATTGAGTTGTAACTCTCCATAGAACTCTAAGTGGGACTTAGATCATTGAATCATTAATTAAATTATACTTTTGAAATTGAAATAATAACATGGACATTCCTTTCCTTGGTTCTATTTCCTAGAAAGTGTTTTATCTATCTCTAGAACTAAGGTTTTTCTGAGTAGGAGAACACAGTTTTCACACTAAGGCTTGATTTTTCAAAACACTCAGTTGGGTTACTATGGGTAGTGTAATTATGTGGACCTTGGCCAAGCATGATTACAATACCTTAAAAAATCAATTCAGATACATGTTTTGATTTCATCACCCATATCAAATTCCCGATGTCCTAAATATATTTAGGAAGTGACTTGAAACATATGATAAAACTATAACGAGGACTAGGATTGATGAAATGTTCATTGTCATGGAATATTTACATTGGATTACAACTATTTGAACCTATCTCCTAGGATTTCATAACCTGAGATTTTTTTTTTTGACAATTTATGGAACTAGGGTTTCTCTTTATAAGAGAGAGTTTAGTTTTTATAATAGGATTAAATTTTGCAAAACACTAGCTTGGGTGATTGTAGATAGCATGCCCATATGACCCATGACCAAATATACTTGCAGGACCTTATAGATCTCAATCATGTTGCTTGATTTCAATTTTATTCCCCATATTAATTTCTCAGTGTGTTCCTAATCGACTCGAGGAAGTGAGTTGCAACTCATGATAAAACTTTATTTAGGACTTGGATCAATGAACCGTTGATTGTATTAGACTCCTAAAATTATATTATAGCTAGGAACACTTTCCTTGTGATTACATTCCATTGGAATTTTTTTATTTGATGGTATTTGGAAAACTAAGTAAAGAGAAGATAATATTATGGTTTGATATACTATAAGTGCCAATAGAGAATATTTTATTCTATATTATTTCTACAATCTCTCCAAAGAATTCAAAAAATTTAGGTATATGGGGTTACCAATTTTGGAATATTTATATGATGAGATTATAGTAAGAAACTTATAAGAAAATATTAAGTATAATTCTATTAGATACATCAACAAATTATGTTTCGAAATCCATGATGAATAGAACCTAATTATAATGAAAATAATGGATGAACCATATCAACAAGACATTTAATGTTGAAGAAACACTAAATTGGGAAAATAGTAACTCATTGAGAAAAAAAGAGTGACATATATTCCTTTAAAGGAAAAAAAATCTTCTCAAAAATATAGGAAGAATGAAGATCATGAGGGAGGGATAGAAGTGAAAACAAAGTTGGGAGGAAGAGGGGCTTTTGAAGGAAAATGAAGAAGATAAACATTTAGTTGTTGAAAAAATTTGAAATGTTTCATCCATGTTGAAGGTATTAAATCCCTAAACATTATGTTAGGTCCCTATAATACTAGTGATTACCCCATTACTATTGTAGTTGTATCCCTTATTAATATTGTTGTGCCCCTATTGTCGCCATATTGTTATTATTGTGCCCCATAGACCCTCTATTGTTATTTTTGTGGCTTTATATTATTATTGTTAGGTCAGCTGGGTTATATTGTAACTCCTTAGACTCCTATATATAGAAAGGAGGTTTTGTCATTTGAAGCATCCAAGAATTGTTCATTTATGTAATGTAAAGGAGGTTGCCCCCTCGAAGAGGCTGAATTCTAAGGCATTGATCTATCTTTTCTATCTTTTTCTTGAGTTGGTTTCATAACAACCCTCTTCATTTCTAATAACTCAGATTTGTGAATTAATGCCCCTTGTTGTGATATCTAACTTGTCTACTTGAGTGCTTCTAAATTAAGTTTAGATGCTTAAGAGTGATCTGTATACTATAGTGGATATTCCATTGGAAAAATTCATCACAACAGATCTTATAATATTAGAAATACTTTCCTAGATGTGGGTGTACCCAAAGGTTGACAAGACAGTAGAGGAACGGGCTGGCAAGTGGCATCGCCACAAGGTCCCCGTAATCTCGCACACACAGTAGTTAATCCGTCTTACAGTAAGCGCAATTGCCATTCAATGCGGCACTCGAACCAATTCACCAGCCCCATCCCGCCTCGGCTTTGCATCATAGAGGCCTTAGGTAATAATCGGCCCACCTCCTCTGTTTTTTCTCCTCTGCCTCTAAATTTCAATTGCCCTCTGGATGTTGTGCAGCCTAGCATATGCACTGTAACAGGCAGGCATTGCAATCTCCTTTGCTGCGTCGACTTTGGAACGGGCGTCCATCACTCTCACAACCTGATTTTCAATTTGACTCTTGCCTCTGAGCCTTCTGAACCTTTTGCCTCCAATTTCTACACAGAGCCGACTTCATACAGGGAGGCCCTTCCTCCCCACGTCATTATGGTGACTACACCAACGAATGTGTAGCAGAAGAGGTAGCAGCAGAGGGAGTCTGCGACGTTCCTCACCTTCCACGGTCTTTGAATCCTCTTCCCCCTCATCAAATCACATCTTAGACCGTTATCCTGATATGCACAGTGGCAGAGGCTGCATTGGCGCTGTTCGTCCTTCGCCCCCACAAACCCATCCTTCTGCATCTGCTTCCCCTTACAGCTCTCAGCCAACCAATCATTCAACCTAATTCACCTACCACTACACTCTGAATCGACTTATTATCAGGGCAACCATCACAGTTATGTTTCAGGAGGAGCCCTCCAGCGATGGAGGTCATCCCATTCAAGTGAAGGAGAAAAGTGATACAACTCAAGGTGAGCTAGATACAACTCAAGGTGAGCTAGATACAACTCTAGGCGAGCCTTCTGCCATAGAGCAAAATCAAGCAAGTCAAACGAAGGAAGACACGGGTAAGATGCAAGAAGATGAGGATGACTTCGACACTTACATATCTCTCATTGTTGAAGAACAACCAACAGCAACAAATGACAACTAGCACAACACGCGTCTTCAAGTTCCCCGTTCCATGTGTCTTCAGGTTCCAGGTTCCAGGCAATCAAATCTATGGGTTTCCTTCTGAATCTTTAAGCAAAATAGTTAATTTTGGAACTGATTTCAAGAAAACATCGTTATATGCTTAAATGTGGGTTTCCCTTGTGAGGGAAACAAACTTATTTTGGGTTGGACTGGTTTCCCATATCTGGGCAGTCCTCATTTTGTTTTTGTTGCAATATGCCATGAACTTTGGCTAGGAACTGCAGAGGCCAAAGCCTCCTTGTATTATTTTGTTACAGTAATAGATTTGAGACTTATTTAGAAAAATATATATATATATATAATATTAGAAATACTTTATTATGCAATTTATTTCTTATATCCCAAATTTATTATTCCAAGATTAATGCTAAAATTTATGGAAATAATTGAAATCTAAAAATGAAAGTACAAGCAAATGAACATATCAACCACACAAAATGACCTCAAAAGCGAGCTAGGAAAAGTTAGATATCGGAGAAAACCCAACTAGAAGGTGAGGCTTGTTACTTTGTTCTCCTTTCTTCGATTGTGAAATACAAGTAGAAAAAGAGGGGCACCTACTATGGAGTTTCCTTTGACATTGTGGCCTAAATGGTTGTTACAAAATCCTACCTCCTTTGTCATATTCTCAAATCCTATCCTAGATGCTTTACTCAACTATGGAACAAGTACAATACTAAAATAACATAACCCCTCCTCTTCCTAGCAACCCAATATTTAACATAACCTCACCATTGTCTATTGTTAGGGATAGCGTTTTTGCATGCCTCAACCCTCAATTAATGTTTTGGACCCTCTATAATCTTCTTGAAAGTCCACATGTGACTAGCTTGATATATGAGAGTAATGGAGGTTGATGTGGCATCCACTTAGTACCATTGTGGTCATCAAGTTTACTTAACTTGTAAGAGGCATAACTTCTACATGTGAACCTAATTGAGGTGATGTTCAAAACATTGGAAAGCTCTTGGTGCATTGAACAACATTGAGGGGTTTCCAACTATACTCACAAAGTTTTAACCCCAAAAAGTGTTGTTTGATGCCTTAAATTGACTCTAAAATATTTTGGACTCCGAATCTCCAAAATAACCTCCATTAAAACTCCAACTATCTAGAACTTTTGACTATAGTGAACATATGCTAATTTAGCCTCCACTTTCTTTAGCAAAGGTTTTGACTAAATTTTTTATAATTTTGTTCAATTTTACAATAAGAGAAACCTTCATTAAAACCTTTATTTATTATTGTTGTCCTTAAAGTATTACAAACATTCTAAAAAATTATTTCTACCTAGTGCAAGCTCTCATTTTTCCTTACATGTGCAACATCATTAATAAATAAAAAATCAGAAGAACAATGAAAAAACATATAATTACACTTGTTTTATCTCTATTCAAACCCTTCCTTGTAACATTAACATAAATTAACACTTTATTTAGAATGATTTATCACAACTAGCACAACCCTTTAAATTAAATCAATGGCTTGCCAATTTTACATACTAAAAAAAAACTTAATTCATTTCATATGACACTTGTTCATATGACATTTTTTTAATCAATAAATTTAGTTAAAAAAAAATATGACATTTTTCTAAATTAATCAAGATAAAAAAGGGTGTAACTACTTTTGAGATGTGTCAAGTCAAACATGAGATTACTCTAAAGGTGTACATATGTTGAACTCCCCTGTGGACTTTCATTCTAAAATTTTTACAAAATAACACATGTTCTTAACCATTAGGCCTACTCAAACTGTATAAAAATTAATCTTACATACATTTGAAAAAAGATGTAACAAGATTCTTAACCATGGAAATTCACCCCTACTTAATCATGGAGATACTTACCCTGTAAATATGCTTTGTTACAATACCATGAATTATTAATACCACATACCCAAATACCATAACCCATGTTCATATTAAATTTTTCTTAATTACACTGATAGAAATGTCTATTTTGGAATAAGGCTTCCACAATTTTAATTTAATTATCAATACTTAATAGGTGAATGGTATGGATTTAACCCCCATAGAATATTCTATATGTTGGGTGTGGAGCTTGATTATCTTCTTGATGGTTTAGAGGTTTTTGTTTGAGCTGCATTGGAACCTTGTTCCTAATGGGGCAACAACACCACCCGTTTAATCACCATCAAGGGGTTGAGGGCGGGAAGGGGGGGTGGGGGTGGAGTTGGATGACAACTTTTAAGAGCCCCCCCTGGCAGGGGTTTTGGGAGCAGCGCCCCTAAAGCTAAAAATAGATGAAATTTTGCCTTCTAAAATATTGTAATTTCGTAGTCAATCTGGGTCGTTCAATAGGCGGATGATCTGACAGTAGAAGTTATGTTAATTTAGGGATTTTTCCCTATAAGGCAGCCCTCGGTTTATATGAGGGAATTGTATTATGAATGTGTACTAATTTCGAGTGAGAAAGATAGAGGAGACTGTGTGAGAGAGAAGAGGAAATTAAGGCAGATCTGTTGTAGGTTGTATCTCTTCATTTTGTTGGATAATATAAAAGGAATGACTGATTGTTTCTCCGTGGATGTAACCCAAGTTGGGTGAACCATGTATATCTGTGTCTCTCTTGTTTTATGTGTTTTTGTATTAGTGTTTTCATAATATTTTGTGTATTTCATTGCCGAGTTAATTAATTTCTAACACTATAATATATTTTTGTTTTTAATTTTCAATTACTTTATCTTTTTATCTTAAAAATTTTTATAAATTTATGTTACTTAATATGGGCATCTAAATATTTATATTTATAATTGAAATTGTAATATTTTATTATTATTAATTTTTCTTTATAAATGGTACATGTCAACTCTATGTTACATACACAAATAATTACATCTCCTTCATAGTGGATTGTAATATCAACAAATGTAGACCCATCTTAACCCAAGCACCTGTAGGGATCAAATCTATTGAGGTGTCAATGTCAAGCTTTTGTCACAAGAGATTTGATCCTTCTAGAAGCAGAGTTAAGATGATCTAAGCTAATCTACATCTCCTTCATTTTGACTAACAAACCAATAAAATAATTTAAATATATGAAATGTTTTTTATTTTCAGTTACTTTATATAATATACGTAGTTGATATTGAAATACTTTTTTTATAAATAACATTAAAATAATTTTTCCAATTTTTCTTCTTTATTTTTTTTAACGAGAAAGAATATCTATATTTTATAATTTTGTGTCCAGTTTACAGCAAATACATTAGGCATTACACAACTAATTCATAAAAAAAAAAAAAAAAAAAAAAAAAAAAAAAAAAAAAAAATCAACTGTTTTCTCCTTGCCAATAGGAATGCATGATTTTCTTGAGGAGAATATATTTGAGCAACAAAAAGAGGGGTTTTGCAGGTGAATACCTTACAAAACTACCCCAACGAAACGCAAAATTTACAACACATAACACTACCAATTGATTATGAAATCTTTCATCATGACAACTTGTTTGTATGCATGTGTTACCTCGGATTTCCACGAAGTCATTTGGGCCCCCCAATTTCCAATTTTGTATTTTCTTCAATCAACCAATATAACTTAAAAAAAAAAAAAAAAATACACTTCGTCTGCCTTTAGCTATTAATCTTGTTAAATGGAAGAGATTGAATAAGGTAATCAAAGTAATCACCTCACATAGATATTGTTCATTGTTACATACGCAAATAACATCTATTGTTGATTCAGAAATATTTTTCATTCCTTCATGCTTTTCCACCTCAGGAATGTAATGTATGTCTGTAAAGAATAGTAGGATTCCTTTCAAAAGTAAAATATTGTTCTAAAAATCTAATGGCATATCCTCAGTCGAATGATTCCCGATCCTGAGTGATCTTGGTAGATGCAGAGGGAGGAGAAGGATTCAAACTGCCTACACCAGAATCAAAGGTCTCCCACTTGGTGGTGACAGCTACAGTGTTACTGCATAATGGATTTCCATTTCGAATCTTTAAAGCATCCATCGTCTCAACATAGTTTTGTACCCTTCGAACCTGAGTTTTATAAAAATATCAAATATCACTGGTAAATTAAGAAGCCAAGCAGAATTTGCAACCATCAATAAGCCAACCAAATGGAGAAAGGAACCTCTAGCTTCCATCCATTATTAGTTTAAAAAGGTTGTAATCGAAAATTTGGTATGATCATAAGCTACAAAGAAAAAATATTAAGATCATCTTAACCAAGTGATAATTTTGGACAGTCATGGATTACCACAAGTGGAGATCCTTTAATTGAAAATAAGTGGCACACAATACTAATGGATATCATGATCAAGTTTATATATCACAAAAGCCTCAAAGTAACGGCTTCCTTGAAATTTAAAAATATGTTTTCATGGTAACCTGGAATTTTTAGAAAGTGTTGAGGGATAGAAAAACAATAAGACTTAATAAATCTTCCAGCAAGAATTGCAACTTCATTTAAGAGGTTTGCAAGATCAACACCACTAAGGCCAGGTGTTCTCATTCCCACCTCCTCATTTTGCAAAGTCCACTTCAAAAACAAAATGCATCATATCTATTGGTGGTTGTTTGTTAAGTAGACACATTCAATGTTGGACTTCTAACACAATTTATTTGTCTTGGGCAATGCAACTAGAAGGATGGAGCAGTTGCTTTGTTCTTTGGAGTCCAACATTGGTAATCATTGTTGTTTTATCTACAATGAGACTAGAAAATATAAACATGAAATATTTTTACCCATCTTGCTATTTCTGTCATAAAATATCTCCATGAATTACGATACAAAAGAACTCCATGAATCACTTTTCCAGTGCATATTCATTACAAAATACAGGGGAAAAATGGTACACCATCCACTAAAACACCGCCATCACAAATAAACTTGTTTGATGGCATTTATTCCCAAATAATGTGTAATACATATCGAAATTATAATCAAGTGTTTAGTATACTATGATTTAATATGATATGTTACCAACATAAAACACAAGATGAGTTTGCATATAAAACAATTTTATTTAAGCAACTAGATACCATTAATGGAATTCGACTGAGCAAGAGTTATGTTTTGAATCACCATGCTTGGTTGTCAAAGAACAACATTTCAAACTTCTACATAGAATCAGGTGGTCAGAACCATGTGCACTCAAGCATCTAGTTCCATGTACCACATCTTTCTAAGAAGAACCAAAATAATGATAGATTTTTTAGTCAGAAAATAAATTTAGATGAGCAAGAGAAAATAACCATGGATTAAAATCATCTGTCTAAGTCTTTCAATGTTGTTTCCCATTGATAGTGAATGTATTTATTCGGAATTGGCCATTGTTTAATAAAGGTAATCAAAAACTCCAATTAAATTTTTTTTATTATATGAATTAAAAGAATCTAAAAGTCTGAGTCATCAAATTCTTAGTGAGTGATGTCTGTAAAAGAAAATAAATATGATTTTTTGTCAGTACAAATACTAGATTAAGGAAATAGATTAAAATAAACATAACTACTATAACCTCTAATGAGGAAATCCATGTTACAGACTATCAAATTCCATCCATTTTGATACAAATAATTTTGTGTGCAACTCACAAATAATTTTCAAGTACAAGTAAAACAAAAGTCCAACTGCAAAAAAGCATCGTTTTGTATGATGTTATAAATGTTCCAACTATAAAAGCTCTGTTTGGCTTCATGACATTGTATGTTATGCATAAATGAACAGTTGCACCATCAATTAACCTCTGCTAATTCAACCTAGAAACTTCCAATAATGGAGTAAAGCATAAACAAAACACGTGACAAAATATCTTGTCAAATAGAAGATATTGAATTAGGTAATCAAAGAAACTACCCCATATAGATAATGTTCATTACTACATATAAAAATAACATATATTATTGATTCAGAAATATTTGTTCATTCCTTCATACTTTTCCACCTCAAGAATGCAATGTATGTCTATAAAGAATAGTAGGCTTCCTTTCGAAAGCAAAATATTGTTCTAAAAATCTAATACCATGTCCTTAGTCGAATGATTCCCAATCCCGAGTGATATTGGTAAATGAAGAGGGAAGAGGAGCATTCAAATTGCCTACACTAGAATAAAAGGTCTCCCACTTTGTGGTGACAGCTACAATGCTACTGCATAATGGATTTGCATTTCGGATCTTTAAAGCATCCATTGTCTCAACATAGCTGTGTACCCTTCAAACCTGAGTTTAATGAAATGATCAAATATCATTGGTAAATTAAGAAGCCAAGAAAAATTTTCAACAATCAATAAGCCATCCAAATGGAAGAAAGGAACCTTTAGCTTCCATCTATTATCAGTTTAAAAGGTTACAATTGCAAAATTTGTATGTTCATAAGCTACAAGGAAAAAGCTTAAGATCATCTTAACCAAGGGATTCTTTTGGACAATCATGGATAACCAAGAATGGAGATCATTTATTGGAAAAGAATTAGCACCCAATACTAATGGATATCATGATCGAACAATAGTAATACTTAATAAACCTTCCAACAAGAATTGCAGCGTCATTTAAGAGGTTTGAAAGAACAACACCACTGAAGCCAGGTGTTCTCATTGTCACCTCCTCATTTTGCAAAGTCCACTTCCAAGACAAAATGCATCCTATTTGTAGGTGGTTGTTTGTTAAGTAGACACATTCAATGCTGAAATTCCAATACAATTTATTTGTCTTGGGAAATGCAACTGGAAGGATCGAATAGTTGCTTTGTTCTTTAGAATCCAACATTGGTAATCATTACTCTTCAATCTACTATCAGACTAGAAAAGGTAAAATGGAAATAGTTTTACCTGTCTTTTTATTTGTGTCACAAAAGAGCTCCATGAATTACTTGTCAAGTACACAGTCATTACAAAATACAAGGGAAAAATGGTATACCATCCACTACATTTAGCCATATCCTAAAACAATTTTCTAGAGGTCGATGCCAAAAAGGGCATGCTTCCCTTGCTTATGTTGTGAGGGTACCTATGTACCTACTCCCTTTGGCATCATGTATCGTTCTAGATGTATTTCTATCATATTTATTCATGAAGTCTACCTTATATCAACTCAGTTAGAAGCATCATATGAAAAAATTCTATGTTGTGACAGAAAATTCTACAAATACTCCTGAAAGTTACCAACATGTCAATGTTGGCATCATTAAGAATATAAATTATGGATTTTTCAGAATGGTTGAAGCTAACTCTTCATATTCGTTTCTGCAGGCTTATCCTCACAATATTCTTATTGGTAGAAGAGATCAGATTCCCACATTGAGACATACCAATGGTCTCTCAAGCTTTACAAAACGTTTAGAGAGTGAATATGATAGCTTTGGTGCTAATCATAGCTCTACTAGTTTATATGCTATGCTAGGTCTGGATCTGGGCATCTTCAGATTTTTGAATTTGATGAATTTACCTACATGAATTGGTATAGGAAGGGACTTTAATTTTGAGTCCTGACTATTTGACAATTTACAGGCAAGGCTGTTGGTCATGACTTGAAAGGGAAAAATAATCATATCATTGGTGTCATTGGAGATGGAGTCATGACAACTAGGAAAGCCTTTGAAGCTGTGAACAATACAAGATATTTGGATTCCAACATGATAGTTATTCAAATAACAACAAACAAGTCTCTCTGCCAACAATAAATTTTGATGGGCCTATACTGCCAGTGGGTGGCCTCAACAGTGCATTGAGTAAGCTGAAATCAAGTAAACCTTTGCATGAACTAAGAGAGGTTGCCAAGGTAAATCACAAGCTCAAAAATGTTATTCTAATATGTTCATGGAAATAAAGAAATATAAATAGATAATAAAACATGTGTTTGGTATCAATGGTCCTCTTTAAAACTATTGTTTTTCTAGACACATGATTGGAAATTTCAGTTTTCTTTTGAAGTCAATCATCCATAGTCACATAGGAGAAAATGAATGAATGGCTATGCCTTTAGGCAAGATAGTATATTTTGTGATTAAAAGGTGCAGCCATATGTTCTTCATTTGGTTCATTTGAATGGCATGCTATGCTTTTCCTTGACAGTCGCAGTTTCATTGATCGATTGACCTCAATAATGCTATTGTTATTTTATCATCTATGATGTGTTTTATTGCAGGGTGTTACCAAACAAATCGGTGCCCCCATGAATGAATTGGCAGCAAAAGTGGACGATTATGCACGATGTATGATCAGTGATTCTCGTTCCATGTTCTTTGAGGAGCTAAGACGCTATTATATTGGTTCAGTTGATGCCCCCACTATTGATGATCTACTCACTACTCTATGTGACGTCAAAGCTACACACACAACTAGGCCAATGTTGATCCATGTGGTTACTGAGAAAGGGTCGGGTTACCCATATGTAGAGAGAGCAACTAACAATTACCATGGTAAAACATGCAAATATAATACAACTACTTATAAGTAAAAGCTACGAGGGAAATGACTTATGTGAAACTCCATTGTCTAGTGAGGCAAGAAATGATTGAATATATCTTTTTCTATTGAGAATGCCATGGCTATTTCGTGCATGAGTCCTGGAACATAGGTTGGGGTTTTTCATCTGAAAGGTGAACTCCAAGTTGAAACTCTACGTAAGAATGGTCAGTTGTGATAAGAAAAAAATGTCAAGAATACAATGAAACCAAAATGGAAGTTGTAATTTGGGTTAGAGAAAAATATTTGTTGTTCAAAATAAACAAGGCCTTAAAATTATTTTAAGTACATCGGTGTTATAACTAATAACAATTAAGAAGACATTGTAACTGAGCAATAATAACTTTAGCCATAAAGATTGGATATGCCAAAGAAAGAAGAACCGGGTATTTTAGTTATGTGTCCCTCTTTGGTATTTAATTTCCATTCTTGACAAAGAAAACAAGAAAAAATACACAAATGTAGATTCTAGCCAATCATTCACATTACAATCAAGAATTTAAGAGATAACAATCGAATGTAGAATTTCATAATTCCTTTACGAATATTCTTACTGTCAAGACCCATCGATGAAAGAGAACATTATAGTATGTGTTTATTTTAGAGCACCTAGGTGACCTCCATCCTGTTGTCCACTAGTCTCTCAAAAAATCTACATAATTTTTCATACATAAACCCTCAAGTTCATGCAACAAAAATAAGAGCACACTACTAAGACCCTAAGTAATAACCACATTATATTAAATACAACTACAAGTTGTATAAGTGATGGAAAAGAGTGATCATTGAAAATCTATTTATGAACAAATTTGATAACAATTGTCTTAATAAAAACCCAAGGAGGGTCATGTCTCCAGACCCTGGTAAAAACCCCACCCACAATTTAGGGTAGGGATTATAGCATGACAAATGATTTTTCACATAGTTGCAATATCTACGAACTCTCAACCCTAAGGCGATTACGACAATGTAGAGTAAGGAACCTAGAAGTATAGAAAACCTCAGCAATGTAATTTCGAGCCACACTGTAACAAAAGGGTGAGATTGTACCTACAAAGAGCAAGACCAGAAGAAGTTAGGGTAGGGTTTCTTGTGCGAAATATTAAAACTATGAAACTCATCGAAAATAGGGGTTACCTGAAAAAGGGATCATAATTGTTGATGCTTCCACATCCTGAATGAAAACAATGATAAAAATCCACATTATAACCTTAACAAATTTGGAAATAACCCAGGTAAGGCAAAAAGGACTATGTACAAGATGTGAAAGACGATAAATTACTTACAACCAAATGTAAATGAGAAACATTAGTCATTGAAGATGAATTACCAACTGTTAAAATAAAAAAAGATAAAGATCAGCTAAAACAAGATAAAGATTAGCAAAAACCTCCCAAATAAACCAGAAAACCCTAAAGAAACTAGCGAAAGTCTCCAACAAATGAGCAAAGAGGTAACCATCAAATTTTACACAATGAAAATGATCTAGCAAACACTTAAAACATTGGAGAAGACAAGTTTAGCACAGGGAAAAACCAATGACTGAACATAATTCACATCAGACAAAGTCAGTTGATAGTTAAGTAGGAGTTGGTGGAGGTATCAAACGCATCAGACGAAGTCAATTAACAGTTAAGTAGAGTCCGTGGAGAGATTTTACGACCAAAAATCTCTCAATCGTCTAACATTCAATCAAACGATGCCTAACGGTTTAGAGTGACAACCTAGGGGAGTTCTTCCCAAAAGAACACCTTATGGTGTAATTAAAACTAACTAAATATGCATATATATATATATATAATATAATATATATATATATATATATATATATTCATTTACTATATACCAATATTTAATAATTAATAAAGCTTTACTTTGATTATTAGTCAATGATGAAAATTAAAAAAAATGGCTACTTAAATTGGTTATAATCATAGTAGATCTATCTTAAACTTCAGATTACCAAGCCCCAAAATGAATCAAATCTTTTTTAAATGCAAAATTTGAATAAAGATTGCACCACTAAGGATTTGATTCCCTTATTTTTTAAGCACATATATATATATATATATATATATATATATATATATATTAGATATATATATATTATATATATATTATATAATATATATATATATATATATTATATATATATATATTTATATATATATATATATATATATATATATATATTTCTTCACATGTTTTATCATTTTTTTATTTAATTTTTTAATGTATATGTATATCTCTCACAAAGTTTAGAAAAATTTTACTCTAAATATTTAAATTTTTATATATTTATTAATCTAAATTTAAACCTATAATTCTTAAATATCATCATTATAAATATATATTTTAATATTTAAATTTCTTATATATAAGAATATAAAATAAAATAAAATAAACAATAATCTTCTGATTTTTTTTTTTAAATTGAGAAGACATTTTTTTTTCCATTTTGATTTTTTTGACCTATTGCCTCATATATACACATATCTATGCGAACAAAATAAACAATTAAACAAAAATATTTACATGAAACACTTGTATTAAAAATGCTCCTAGAAGGTTTTATACCTCGTTTTTCCAAACTGGGTCTCGTCAATAAAAATGGTCCCACGAGTTGATTCCTCCACTTTTTCCACTTTGAAAGCATTGAGATAGATGAAAAAAATATAACGATCTAATCCCGATCATATTGCATATGTATCACAATGAGTGAATATTGTTTTTGATCCATGGCCATCTATAATTTTTTTCTACTGAATAACAATGCAATATTTTTTTGTATAGCTCACCCTTTTGAAATCAAATTCTTGCTTGATAAAATCTCTAATCAACTTGGTTTTCTTCGCAATTAAGTTTACAAAAATAGCTTGGTACCTATGTATGTTCTAATGTTATGTGGAGTGCTCTTGGTGAGATTATTGTTGTCATTTATAGTATATTATTGTTAGTTGCACATATGGTTATGATGAACAACTATATCTTGTAATTGTCTTAATTAAGTTACAAGCCAATTTCCATTAATATTTAATGAACACCAATAAATTTATTCTCCTTTCCTCTGCTTTGAGCAATGGTTATTTTCCATTGAAAAAATTTGTGGTAAATTAGGTGTTGAGTTTATACATTGAATTAGACCACATATGCCTACTCTATTTCAACATTGAGAGCTCATTGTAGAATGTTGTGTGAAATTGGGATCACTTGAAAGCCGAGTAATGAACTAAATCTAAAATAGAATAGACAATCCTTTCATTGGTTGTCATTCAACCGAACCATATTTTATTTATTGGATTTTTGAACTAAGCATTTTAACTAGTTAAGAAACAATAGATGAAGAAGCATGATCTCAGTGTATTTTTAATTGAAAATACCTTAATTAATTTTATTTCACATAGTATACATGTTGGTGAAATGGATAGACCATAGGCCTATCTTTCATGGATCATATGGTATTAGAGTACATTTGTTGGACACATTAAAGCGACTTCCATGGGAAAAACCTTGAAGTGAGAGAAGCTGGAAGAGTTGAGAGACTTTCACAAGCAGAACCAGGAGGAAATCTTTTATTAGAGGTAGAAAGTAGATAAGATAGAAAAATAACTTACCAAATGTTAGGACTCCTTCACCACGAGGGAAGGATTAGATAAGAGCAAATTGCAGCTCTTGCAATGGGAGGATAAATTCACTCAATTGAATAACTAGAAAGATGAGAGTTCCATTGAAGTGACTACTTAACTATACTAGGATTTGATGGTGAAGGAAAAGGCCTTGAGGAAACTATAAGTAATTGTTCAAGAGACCAAACAAACTCCTTTCATTTCCATTGTAGAAGCTAGCACCGTGCTTGAGACAAACTTGATAAACTCATCTTAAACTTCTTATATAAACATTTGATGAGTTTAAAAACCTCATTCAAGGAACATGTTCTAAGCTCATGAGGAAAATTGGATATGATAGTCAAGGGATGGGCAAGGAAGGCCAAGGGATTAGGATCCACATTGGACCTCAACAAAGGCCCAAACATGAAAGCCTAGAATTCAATGGACAAGAAGTTAACACAAGTTCAACTCAAACTGCCTTAATCAAAGGCAAGAGAAAATGAAAAAGGGGTCATTACCATGGAGGAATAAGCAACTGATTAAATTTGTTCATAGAGGCTTAGGGGAGGGAAAGAAAGAGATGATTCCATCATCGATATCCACTCCATATTTCAGGGGACCAAGGAACCAAGTTAGAAAACATAATCACAAACCAAAAAGGCATGACATGATATATTTGTTTTGTTTTAGTTGTAGGAAAAGGGGTCATAAGACTAGAAATTATTGGAACTCTAGAAGGCCAAGCATCTCATGTACAAATTATGTCTAGTATTTCAAATTGATTGGAAAATGGGAGGTCATATGTTGGAGGTTTCACCTAGAACTCCATCCCAAGAACCACATAAGCAATATAAAATCTTTGAGATTTAATATTAAGGGAAAAGCGGAGTTGCTTACACTTGTAGCCCAAGGAGTTGTCGTTTTCCAATGAGCTATTATAGCATTGAATCTCATCTTTAACAGTGAGATGCAAATCATGCCTATACCAAAGACAATTCCTATTTAACTAGTATCTTCCATCTTGTGGTGAAGGTACACTTTCTTGGAGATTTGCAAGAGGATGCTTGAAGGCAAAGACAAAGAAGATTGAAGGGAGTTAAAGCTTTTAGAGACAAATAACTTGCAAATGGGGAGTTGTGTTTTAAATCAAACCCTTATGAAAATATGATTTTAAACTTTGTAATAATCATTTAATTATTTTTCCAACAAAGTTGAGGAAATGTCCAAAATTCACTTGGAAGTTGAAATTAATCATTATGATGCTTGGCCTTCCAAGACATCCCATTAAAAAGGAAGGTTGTGGATAAGAAGGGAATTCAATAAAGAGGAGATGTGATGAGGAAATGAAGAAGAGTAGTTGTAAAGATGAGAGCTCAAACAATTAGTCTACTTGATGATTGGAGAAGAAGAATAAATTGAGTCTATCCCACAACGAGTGAAGATTGAAGGAGGAAATGGTGGAGGCTAGCAAGGTGGATATGGAGAATAATACCACGGAGAAAGGAATGACAAACAAACAAGACCTACAAGATGTTATAAAACTACCAAACTGCCACATAAGTAACTTACTAAACTCCAACATCATCCAAGTCAACATCACAAACCAATACATGCATCACATTGTGAATTACCTGGATCATACTATAAAGATAATCATATATCCATGCAAGATCAATACATATGGATCATATTATCTAAGTAACAAGGATAGAAATATGCACAAGTCAACTTCTTGGTCCTAGTTTACCAAGCTCATGGTATAGGTAACAACCTATGCAAGGCGACCAACATCTTATGAACAATAAAATCCTTCTTATGCACCTCAAAACCTTCAACAATTGAAACAACCTAAAGTGGATCATCTGCCATGGTCATCTGCAATTTTTTTGTTACTTAGTAATAATATACTATATTTTTGTATAACTCACCTTTGTGTAATCAATATCCTACTAAACAAAATCTCCAATCAACTTACTTTTCTTCCTAGTTGGAATTTTTAGGAACATCTTGGAGTCTCTCTGTGTATTAATGTTACATAGAGTGCTTTGGGTGAGATTATTGCTATAATTTACGATAAATTGTTATTGTTGGTTGCACACATGGTTATGATGAATAGTTACATCTTATAATTATCTTATTTTATTTGGAAACTGATTTCCATTAGTATTTAATGAATGTTAATATATCTCTACTCTCCTCCATCTATTGTAGTCACTGATTGAAGATCAATGACTATCATCTTAGAGTCATTGCACTTCTATAGGAGGTTTCCAAGTTGGTTTAATTAGGTTTGGTGGACTATTGGGTGTCTTTAGCACTATAAAGTATTTTTCATTTTACTTGGGTCATTCCCTCTCTTCCAAGTAATGTTCTTTTTTCCTTTCTTTTGCTAGATGAATTCATGGTTAATCAAGTGTTATATTTGCACATTGAAACAAAAACACACAATCCTACTTAATTTTGGCATTGATAGAGTTGCACAATGTTGTGTGAAATTGGGACTACAAGTAACTACATAGTGAACCAAATATGGCACATAGTAGACTTGCTTTTCATTGCATGGCATTCAACTGACCTAGATTTTGTTTATTGGATTTTTGAACTAAGCATTATAACATGTTAAAAAACAACAAGTGAAGAGACATGTTCTCAATCTATTTTTAATTACATAAGCCTCATTTAATTTGATTTCATAGTATATGTGTTGGTGAAATTAACCGGCCATAGGAGGCTACCACTTATAGATTGTGATTGATGCCATGAGACTCATTTTGATAATTCCAATCCCACTTTTTCATCTTTATAAATATCATTTGATGCATAAGTGTTTAGTGAATTATTTAATAGACTCGTGAGAATTTGGTCATTATGACTAATGTTCATGGAATATAGTTTATTCACGAATGATTTATCCTACACAATTAATCTCAAAAAATATACTTTATATCTTGGATTTATGAAAGGAACCCACATGCTTAAAAGAAATCAATGGAGATGAATAAATAGTTTATAAAGGCGCCACGCTTGTTAACGTTCCAGAAATGAGGCAACAAGCTAAGTGAGCTTGATTAAAGCGTTAAGAAAAATGTTAAGGCTTAAGTCATGGTTATTTGATGCTAGCATGAAATTGATGACCAATATTATTCAATTTGTTTATCTAATTTCATTTTTTTTTTCACTTGATCAATTAAGTACATTAAGTATTAAATAAACTATTTATATTTATAAAAAAAATATTAATTTTAATAAATGCTTATATAATACAAGACAAAAATAAGCATGGTTTATTTATTGTTTTTAAGAGAGTGAGAAAATCTATCATGACTTATATTAAATGAATAGCAGGGACAACCACAATGTTGTTAAGGTTGATGTTAAGGTTGACTCATCATTGTTATTCAAGGTAAGCCAAGCCACTTGTGGAATTATCTGTTGATGGTCCAAGCCACTTGTGGAATTATCTGTTGATGGTCCATAAGAAGGCAAAATGTCACTCTTGCCAAATATCTCTAAATCTTGAATGGTTAACCTCTTTCAGAAAATGAACTTTTAGCCCTATTAAAGTATGAACTTTCAGCTTTCAGCCATATTAGAATCTAGATATGTATAAACATTTTTGTATGTAAATTAATAAAACAATGGCTTCAAAGAATTCTCTTTGAAGCAAGAAACCCTGCCACAATAAAGTACACACAGTTTTGTACCTTATTCAAAACCTGGTACAAAGTCAATGTCCTGCCAAAGTACATTCTCCAGAATGATGGGACATTTCACTAATTTTGAACCCCACTCAACCCCTCATGTAACTCCAACTACGTTCAATGTTTATCCCACTCACCCGAACCAGATTTCACTAATTTTGAACCCCACTCAACCCCTCATGTAGCTCCAACTACGTTCAATGTTTATCCCGCTTACCCGAAGCAGATTTCTATTGAAGTAATGTCTGTGATCTATCCATAACCACCACCTAAACTAAAGCAACTATTTCCCACACGTTTAGCAACTATTTCCCACACGTTTAGCATTCACTATTACTAGTATACAAAGCATCTCCACAAGGATAAGGTTAAGAAGTTAGAACAAATTAATAATGGACCTGTATGTGTTAGGCATCTGTATCCAATAAATTCTTCTCTCATAGTAATTAATTCTTCTCTCATAGTAATTATTTGTTTTCTATAGTAGATTAGGAACCGATTTATTATGTGGTTAAAAAAAATATCTTTATTCAACAAATTCTTCCTTCATACTAATTATTTGTTTTTTAATTTATAATGCTTAACTTTGAAAAATAAAAATTTGATCAATATACTTTTTTTTTTTCAGTAGAAAAAATCATATATTAATATGCTGCAGCAAATCATTACATTTCTGGTTTATATGGTTAACCGATAGCGTGACAGACTATTGACCAAAGGCATAGTCTCCTCTACAGGTAATTAAAGACACAAACTGGGCGCGTGCAAATAAGGTAAGAAGATGAGAAAGTGTGACTGTTTCCTGATTGGAGTTCACATATTCAGATTTTTTGTAATATATGTCCCAGATGACAGTATGTTCATATGAGATAAGGGAAGATGCCTGTGTGCATTTTTCACATAGACGGAGGATCCAGAATCCCCATGACTATCATGGAGTCCTTGGCTTTTTGCTGTAGGTTAAGAGCAGGCCACCTTGTGTTGGAGAAAATGGCAGCATTCCTCCAATCCCATATATGCCAGCAAACCGTGAGAAAAGCAGAGCGTCGCTTGACTGTTTGTGAGCTCCACCATTTCATGCCCTCCTGTACATTAGAAAAAATAGTAAAAGGGAGATTAAAGTTTAGGGACAAGTCTGACCAGATTTTTTGGGTCCATTGGCACTGAAAAAACATATGTAAATTCGTTTCCTCGGCCTCCCTGCAGAAAGCACATCTTCCAGGTCCATACCATCCCTTTCTCTGTAAAACCTCCCAAGTGAGGTTCCTGTTCCAGAAGATAAGCCAAGAGAGAAGAATCATCTTTGTTGGGCAGATTGTTTTCCAGAGTGAAGGAGGGTAAATCGGATAAGTTGGCGGAGCTGAAAGCTGTGTGAGAGCTGCATATATGTCCCTGACTTTAACTGGAAGAGGAGCCCGATGCAGTTTCCAAGTTAAAACGTCCTTGTGTTCCCCCCTGTGGATTGGTAAGGCAGATAGGGAGGATCGAACAGATTCCCACAGGGGGCAGAGATGCGCAGGCAGGTGTAAATCTGCTGCCTCAAGCCAAACAGGGGTTAGGTTGTTCCATGAACCGATTAGCTAATCATCATATTAAAAGAAAAATATGTTTCTATATTTCAAATTTCCGTTATTAACATATCTTGATTTCTGTACCTTGAATATCAATTTCTTTATAATATATCTTAAATTATCCAACATATTAATTTCCTGATATCATCTTTTTACTTCTTAAATGTGAAATTTCCTTGAAACTTTTTTCTTTACAAAATATATCTAAAATTATCTGCAGGTTATTTCCTCCAATCATTTTTTTTTATTTCTTAAAATGCCAAATTTCTTTTATAAAGATTTATATCTGTTTTTAGACGTTTATTTTTATTTATAAATATATTTTATTGACCAAAAGGCACTCTACGAATTTTAGTTAAAAGAGATTGTCATCAAACTTAACTATATATAAAGAATAAAATTAAAAAATTACATTTAACTGTAAATAAAATACTTCAATTTTCACTTTAATTTCCATCAATCTTTATACAAAAATAATGTAGTTCTCTTATTTAATGACATGAACATTTAAAAACCAAAATATATTAATATATAATTTTTTTTACTATTTAAAAAAAAAAAAAAAATTGAAATTGATTTTCCTTATATTTTCACTTTTATATAGAGAAAGATGTGTAATTTATTTCATTTTAATATCGAGTTCATAATAATATTTTAAAAATATTAACAAAAAAAAATAATGTTTTCAACATGCACTAAAAGATTTGCCAATCAAATCTCTTGAGTTGCAAACTTTTCCTCAAGTTTTTCACTCGCACTCAAAAAGAAGTTTGCATCTTGAGAAATTTGATCTCTAGGCACACGTGGTATTTTTAAGTTCTAAAAGACTTGGATTGAATCTGAATGGTGGCCAGTATTACGATTTTCCACATGTTCAAATTTTGAACCACGATTTTCCACATGTTAAATTTTGAACCACTGTGGAGGGGGAATTAAATGCTACTACTTGAGCTATTGTCCTTTGACTATATGTAGTATTTAAAAAGCATTTTTTTGTAGGTAACCACCCACGGGGATTTGAAGTAGTGACCCCAATCCAAAGACCCGCACACACACACAGTTATTATTATACGAAAGACACTTTAGAGTCTAATATATGATAGATGTTGTAGTGAATAGTTACATCAAATAATAATACTACTCATAATAAAATATAATATCAACTCAATTAAAAAATAAATAAAAAGTAATACACATATTAATCTGATTAGATTATATTTTTAATTGTAATTTCGTTTCTATTATTAAAATTACAAATATTTTTATTTTATTTTATTTTATTTTTTTTTAATATGCCTATCACGTTAAAATAAAGTTAAACTTTTGTAGATTCATCTAACTTCAAATTTATCAAGGGTCAAGAGAATCAAATCTATCAAAATGCAATTTTTTTGTAAGTGTAAAATTTGAGGAAATGTGTTCACCTCCAAAAATTTGGTTCCTCTCCACCCTTTGTAGACCTACTTGACATTTTTCTTTGACATGTTTTATAATTTAATTTTTTAATGTGATATATATAACATAATTTTTTTTAATTTTTTTTGTAAGCTTTGGTAGGACTCTCCAATTTTCATGTCCATATTACACACCCCACTACGGGGAATGGTAGCGCAAGATTTGAACCCAAGACTTTCGGTTCGGTGAGACTTCATTTCCAAGGCCACTGCCACTTGAGCCAGAGTACTGAACATAGAAAAAAAGATTACTAGAAGTATTGATGTTTATATTGGTTGCTATTTTTATTACTTAACTAGTAAAATGAATCTTAATTTATAATTTATTTTTTATATTATTATATATTTTGCATTTCTATAAAAAAGAAATTATTTTTATTTTAATTATATTATTAGTTAAATTTCAACATTAATTTTAAAATATCATGGTTAAAAATACGAATTCACCATTATTTAAATTTCTTTTTAAATTATTATGCATACTTTAATTTTCTGAGAAAATCTGTGTTTGTAATTTTATTAGTAAAATTAAAATTGCAATATAACAAATTGAATTGAATACTTATTGTTTTTATTATTTTTTACTTTCTATTACTTTTTAATTGAGTCATTATTATTATTATTACTGTTGAACACTTCATTATCTCATCTAAAGCTCCACTACATGGACTCCACCATATTAGACTATAGAGTGCCTCTACTTATCAAATCAAATATTTAATTATTATTATATATATATATATATATATATATATATATATATATATATATATATATTTAATTTTGAAGCCCAACTAGGGGGCATTTTAGAGCTCTCAAAAAATATTTGGGATAGCGTCCAGAACTGAGCCACACCAACTTTATAACATGGTTGGATTTGAAAACAAAATTGTAAACCTCTTAAAAATATTAAAACTTAATAAATTTAATTAAAAAACATATAATTAGAAATGATAATATTTCTACCTATAAAGATGTGGAATATATATAAAATATAAATAATAACTATAAATTAAGATTCGTTTTATTGTATAAATTAAAATAATGGTTCATATTCATATCCATTATATTTCAAAGCTTTATATTTGAATTTAGTTCATAAATATATGAAAACTTAATAATTATACATATACATATTACACTTGGGATGGTGAGGGCTGGACCAAACCCTAGTTTGGGCTGTCGAATCTAGTTGCAATGCTTCCAAATCTAGACTTTGTGGGTTTTTTTGCGCATGATGCCTATGTTTTGAAGTCTCTACCACCATCACCATGCTAGTGTGGCTCTCGTCGGTCTGCCTAATTGCAATTCCAATAAATCTTTACTAAATTTTAGACAAAATTCACAAAATAAATATATATATATATATATATATATATACTTATATACTTAAAAAATGACCAAAATGTCTATTTAAAATGTTTTAACCATATGTATTTATATTCTTCCATTACTTTATATAATACACACATTATTTTTGTTCATCCATATATAATGTATTCCTATAATACAAACTATTATATCCTTATATATACAAAACTTTAAAAAAACTTTAAAAATCAGCATACACATTTATATTTCGTGGTATATTAAACCCTATTAATTAAACATCTTAAAAGTATTATAATCAGGATAGATCCATCTTAAGCATGGATCTAACTTGAGTCAAAAGGGATCAAATTTATTCACGTACAAATTTTTTAGAGTGAAAAATACAATGTTATTTTCCATTGTTTAGATTTTATTTTTGAATGCTAAATAGAATATATATAGGACCAAATAAAAGTTTAACCATAAAAACTTAATTTTTTCATGATATACACATAAAAAAATTAAATGATATATAATATATACATAATTGATATTAAAATATTTTACATGACATGTATATCTAGACATTTTATCACGCAAATTAAAATGGATTTTTATTATTAATGTATTTTTAAGTATCTAGCAATATTGATTCGTTTTTTTCAGTATTCATGCTTCTGTGATCCATAATGAATTAAGTAAAGTCTTTCCGTAGAAATCACATAAGAGAAATTTTTGGCCTAGGTGTTTCGAACCAACAAGTGTGGTTCATCATCAAGACCAGATGAAGCGGCAGGCCATGGCAAAGGCCTAATATTAATTCATTTTAAAATATTTTATTGATAATCCACATTGAATATTTTTTATATACAACATTAAAATATTTTATTTTAACAACCTTTTTTTCTATATATATATCTATATGAAGTTGATATCGACATAAATTAGTTAAAATAGATCTTCAAATAGTTTATTTAAATCTCTTGTTGAAATATTTTTCAAAAATATAAGATTTAAACATCTTACTCATACATTTTTTTACTTCTAATTATTTTACAACATAATCATTTTTCATTATAGTCAGCAATTTTTTTCTATTTAAAACATAATTTTTATCTTTTATCTTTATTTTAAGAGCGAATATACATCCTCTCATACTGGACTATAGAATAACCTTCTCAACTTAAAAATAATATCGAATAAAATTGCTGATCTTTCCTTATATATTCAATACTGTTAATAAATAAAAACTCAAAAAACAAATTAAAAAACATACATAAACACATGCATTATCTCTATTCAAACCCTTATCGCATAAAACAAGCATAATCATACACTTATTTATTATTATGGTTTTTATAAGAAAGTAGGTCTATTTTCTAAATATAGTTTAAAAAACCATTCATATATCAAAAGAAGTTAAAATTATAAATTATAATTAAAAGATAATTAATAATATGTAAATTATATTTTATTTTAAATCATGTATAATTATATTTATATTTTAATTTAATTAATTAATTTAGATATTAAAAATGAAATTTTCAATAATTATTTTTACAATATTATTTAACTTTAAATAATATTATTAAATTTCAATTAATTAATTTTTATAAATATTATTAAATTTCAATTATTATTCCTACTGAATTAAATTAATAAAATTACTACTAACAAAAAATTTCTAAATACCATCCTCTATTCAATAATATTATAATAAAACCCATATTGATTTGTCAAGTGAGCTCAACCTCTAAGATATTAACGTACATTGCAAACTTGTCATCATTGCATCTAGTGAAGGCTTAAAATCTAGCATATAGAACGATAAAACAAATTTCTCCATTTAATGGTATGGTTAAAATGTTCATTAACCTAAACATTTAGGGTTTATATTTGTAATGTTAAATGTGGCCCATGATTTGAAATTTTGTTGTTGTTAACCTAATATTTGGCATGCTATTAAGCCGAAGCACGTGAACTGATTGCACGAACCAAAGTCGTTAGAATGCTCGGCTACTAATTAATGTTATTTATATTTTATTTGGATTTTGATTATATTTATTTTATATAGGTATGGGTAGGGATGGAATTTGATCGGTAATATATATTATAATAAGAAGAGTTTCCGCAAAAATCACATGA
>APFE031076488.1:1816-13100 GCA_000404065.3 Pinus taeda | reverse complement strand
GTGGCAGACTGATGATTCGGACTCATCATCCTTTGATTTGGATGATCATCTGTTTGGCAATGATGTACATTTGATGTCTTTATATTCCTGAATATATCGCAGCCTGGATGGATGAAACTAGATCCGGGGTCTTCAAAACACGTTCAATCTTCACTCGGAGTACAAGTCGATCCATGTGAAAAATGTTCTGGAGCTGAACATGGAAAGACATCGCCTCATTACCAGCCAATGATGTAAGCTGTTAACAAGCACGAGAGGAATCACCAATAATGACAATGACCCTCAAGGTACTACACTACAATTCGCGTGGTGTGAAAAAGGACATGGCGTCGAACACCACGCAAAATCTCTCGGTCGAAGGCCATTAATGTAAACCTGTCGCCGAAAGTGAGAAACTTTCCATTGAGGCATGCAAGCTTCAAAGTACTGAAAGGGTTATCCCTAGGTCAACTTCTTGGATAATGAGCTGATGTCGACAAGAAGTGACCCGTCATAGGAGGGCTTTACTGAATCCCACATCTACGACACAGAGCGAAGCAAATGATTTTGGAGGTGAAAACAATATGACGATACAGGGTTCAGGGTGGCAGTTATGAAAGAATGGAGCATGAATGTATTGCAGTGGGTGAGACACAGGTGAATTGTCTGAATGACTTCTCTTGAACATATCGGCGACACTGACAATGGATTGGTAGTGTTAACCCCAAAGATGGATGGTGTGACGGACCAATGGTGATGACCAGTGAACGGAACAACCCAACCCAGCTTGGATGCGGAAGGAAAGTGTCATGTTCAAGTGCGACTTGCTACCAATAAAGCTTTTTCAAGTTTTCTTCTCAATCTTCCCCAGTCATTGCTAACCAGTACCTCTTTATTTTTGTCAAGCTTGAGGAGGATAACATATGCTTGTTCTATAATCTTCCCTTTGGGCAAACCTGTCACTATATTTTAGCGAGCCTAACGACAGTGAAACTCGTTCTCGTCCATTTGGACGATTTTTTCACTATTCGGTTTTAACGAGTTTAATGACAAAGATAACTGGGTCCTTTTCAATTTTAGAGAGTCTGAAAGGGATGGAAAGGAGACTCCAAAGATTTTTTTTTGTCATATAATCCCTTAAGTCTGAAAAAGCGTAAAATAATACGAAAGGGATGAATTTTCGATAGTTTTAACGAGCCGAACAAGACAAGCACTCAATCTTTTTATGTAATAATCCCTCAGATCCAAAAAGATTAAAATCTAGAGGAGGGATAGAACTTATGATGACTTTAACGAGCCAGAGAGGCTAATCGCTCGGCAATCTTTTCATATTTTATGAGTCAGTTGAAAAGAGCCTAAAGGAGACTCGTTTTTCAAGGAACGAGTGATGATTTTGGGTAGCAGCTGATTCAAGGTAAGGTTTGGAATTTTCCAATCACGACAGTGTCACAAGGATGGCTAATAGAATCCACTCTTCGCAGATGTCCTCGAAGGGTAAAAAATTCATATGGAGGTGAATGATCGGCTAAAAAACAGAGTGGAGGTGATGATGAGAAACATGACCAAGGCTCAAAACCGAGCGATAAGGCATTCACAATGGCTATTTACCGGTTCATTTTAATGAGCTTAAACTCTAGGGAAACATTTGCTCATTACTTATGTTTATTTTTTAAACAAGCTTGAACTATGCGCTAAAACTGCTCGTGGCGGGTTTATTTTTAAACGAGCTTGAACCCTGCGGTAACACTACTCTCCAATCGTAGGATATGGATGTCTCATTCAAGATGCCATTTTTAAGGGGCTTGCACCTTTTGAAGCTTTTCCCCAGACCCTTTCTTTATGCAAGCTTGGAAACAACCAGCCTTATGGCTTTAAAGGGTTAGAGGTCCTACAAATTTAAAAAATAAATGGTTGCTCTTCGCTTGCATGCGGAAAGGTTTGCATGCCCCCAGGTATAGCGAAAAATTCCCAGGTTACCATGAAAGTTCCATCCGCATAGCATATAAAATGCTTCCTTGGAAATGTCTACCGAAATAGACAAAGGTGAGTGGCGTGGAGTTACTCCACTCATATAACTTTAACGAATGTATCTTATTCCAGCCTAATCCCATTTTCCTGTGAGGATGGGTGTGTTAGACTAGTCATATATACCCCGTGGAAACCTACTCTATACCCAAGGTTTTCCTACCGAAACAGACCATGGTGCATGCCCCCTGGGTTTCAGTCACATCTTCTTGAATCAATCGCGCTCATTAGGTGGATGGACTAGAGATTGATGAGACATTCCTTGCGTGAAAAGACCATTTAGGGATGGCATTTGAATATTTGCGATGTGTGAACTAGGGAATGACATTTGGTATACGAGCTTGACCATTTTTCCTTCGTGCGGAAAACACATTACTCTAAAGAGTGAGGAGACGACGGCTCCCATGAAATAAATATAGCCACATCCAAGGAGTAGATTATAATCCAATGGTCCTTGAACTGCCATCACGTTCATGTGAACGGTTTTCCTTCTCAAAGTAATGGGCACATTTGGAAGGATCCCTAATGGTCGAGTGGTTCCTTTGTCAAAGCCTATTAGATTTCTCATTTCAGGCAAAAGTGATGGCGAACCAAACGCTTTCCAAGTAGTTGAGGAAAGGATACTCACAGAAGCCCCTTCATCAATGATGGTACTAGCCATGACCATTCTGTAAACTTGTACAATGATTCAGAATGGTACGCTAGCCAGTAGACGGGGTCTGCCTAGTAGATTCTAGTCGAAGGAAACGACTAGGTTGCTTGGAGGTGGGACCGAATAGACCGTCGGGTAGGACTCTGATGAACTTCCTTCCTGCGATAAAGGAACTGGTGGACTACCCCCAAGTTCATCGAAGTCTGTGTTAACGAAAAGAATTTGAACGGTGTCATTCTCTTTCTCTTCAGTGACAGTATCATTCGAAGATGAACACTCTGAAGGCAAGACCGGGTCAACTGCCGTCTCGACCTTTGACTTTCGTCTGGTATGGATTCAGAGGGTTCATTTTCAATGATAGATGCTTCGACCGACCACAATGATGGGTCAGACGGATTTTCAACCAGTGGTGGACTTGGCAAGAGTTTTTTATATCCAGGATGGAGCCGTAGTGGTGAAGCAGGACGGTCATCCAAAACTCTTTTAGCTTCGTCAAGGAAGGGACAACGATGGACGGCGTGATTGCCTTCACACAATTTACAAGGAAATCTGGGATTCCTTTTCTGTCCAGGTGCTTCACTTTCACTGGTTGATGGTGTGCATTCAACATGATCATCAGAGGTTGACGACACCAGATTGTGCAAACGAGGAGACCAGTCCCTTAAGATCCATGGGATGCAGGGGCAATCTCAGTGATAGTGGTCTCTATTGCAAATGACATAAGGAGATTTAGGTTTAGAAGGTGCGGTGTGAGGATTTTCGCTAGATGATGCTTGGTTGCCCCCTTTCGATTTTGGTTCCTTTTTCTTCTTTTCCTTTTTCTCTTTCTGCTTCTTCTTCTTCTCAGTTACTTGATTTTAAGCTTTATCAGCTTTATCAAGCGAAGAGGAAGGAGGAGAGGGACAATCAAACGAAGTAGAAGGTTGGTGGGCAACTTTAGTATCATCTAGTTGCTCACTTGACTGTTCAGGAATTATGAGATTCTGAACGATAGAGGTAGAGAAGAGCCAGACAGGAAAACCAATCGCCAACCCTGGAAGTGACAATGTGGCCATATGGGGTGCACCAACATCTCCCCAAGAGGAGAAGGGACTAGGATTTCCTTCAAGGGGAAATCCTTGGTTGGTAGACTCCATTTTTCTCAACCTAATGACCAACGAGGGAATTTGTGATGTTATTCCGATTAAAATAAATTTTAGACACTTTGACACAACTTGTTTTTTCAATTTTAAAGAGTCGAGAAAAAAAAGATGACTCTAGTCACCTTTGATTTTTAGTGAGCCTGAAGTGACAAGTGCTCAGAGGAACTTTTCTTTTAAGGAGTTTGAAAAGGAGCAAAATGGACTTCTTTGGAAATCTAGGCAGAGGGGATTACCAAACCAATCACAAAACTACAGAATACTTTTTACGGTATGGCAGTCAATCTTCCCGAATGCTGTGTTCAGTGCATTGCGATCGATAGGGCGGTAGACACGGCTTCCTAAGGATAAAGGATGCAGACTATTGTGGCCACCCAATATATACTCGACGGTACGTGGGAGCACAATTCCATACTGGCACTTGCCATATCAGAGTGGAGGAATCACCCAACCAACAATGAAAACAACAGTTACCAGGTTTTATGACAGCGGAATACGTCTCTAACCTAGACCTCTAGATGTTGTGCGTTAGGTTCCAAAGTGTTGTTAGATTCATTAAATTTATTTTAAGTTGATCTTGCTTAAAAAATTTCCTTTCAGGTTCACCACGTGATGTGTATACAATTCCTAAAATGTAGTCTAAGATGATAAACAAACGTTTAATCTTCTTTTGGCAATGAAAATCCTAGCTACTAAGGAAAGAAAGTTAAGAATCTTTCAACAAAGAGCACAGAGCACACGCTAAATGCATCGTCCTAAATCAAATCAAGCAGTCAAAATGCAAATGCACATGCATGTAATTGTTTTCAGCCTTCTAAATGTATGAATGATGATAAGAAAGCTATGTGAAAATCTGAATTATTTTCAAGGAGACAATACTCAACAAATTTCTTTTCAAAATGAAGTGAAGGTAAGAGAGGCACTTTGCGATTTCGAAATGAAAATTTCTTTTCGACACTTTAAAAACTACTAATTCAAATCATATGCAAGAGTAACTCTATAATCGACTATCAAGAACAATGGGATTCTCTTCTATAACTAAAAACGATAGCTAAGACACTTTTAGATTTAGAAACGACAGTTCGACTATGCTACTTTTTTGCAAAAGAGAACTGAAAATGGAGCACAATACATAAAAACACTTACATTTCTTTGCACTATAGAGGCAGAATGATGTAAGAGAAGGGGGTTTTAACAGAGGTACACTGACCACAGATAGCAAAAATCCTGAATAGGACTGAAAATAGTGAGGAAAAAACCAAAGTATGAAGGTAAAGTTAACCTTCCCTGACCATCACACCTGTCACACAGTGAATTCAATATGCAGCGCACCTACTGCACTAGGGAAGTACGATGCATACAGACTGCCTTGAAGGCAGGGTGCAATGGTACCAGTGTGAGACTTTAAATGAGTTTTTACTCACAATTTGCAATTCAGTTCAGGGATTTAGGCCGAGTAAGTGATGTTCAGTATATGTAAATCACAAGGGTTGATCTAAGGAGGTTACTAGAGCCACCACTTAGGGAAATTAGAATGTTTGCAGATCGATTGTTTAATTCATAAACAAAACCTGGAGATAGACTGAAGCAGCATTGATCTACTTTGCATTTGTATAACAAATGCAGTTTGAAGGCTAGCTGGCTTGGCTTCAGGCTTCATCTGTAAGTTTATAAAAGAAGCAAAGATAGGCTAACAAACAATCTAGTCGCTCCCCAGTGGAGTCGCCATTTTGTTACCAGGAATAGTGTCCACTCAGATGCTGCTATTCCCACTAGGACTGGTAGCTATCTTAGAAACAAACAAGTAAAGTCTACTTTCATTTTCCTTTATGAAAATAGATAAGAGTGGAACAAAGGAGACCAACCTTAGTCTTGCGCTTGATTTCCTTGTTTGATTCCTCTCCTTTCTGATAGATCTTTGCCACTTCTTCTTCATCTGCCCAGCTTCAAAGAGCACTTGTGCAATCACAACAACATACTACTATCGAAGAACAAAGATCTATATTCATAAATAACACAGGACCATATATGTGTTAACCATACAAATGCATATATAAGAAAACATACAAGAATATGGAGGAGAACTTGAATAGCTTTATTAAGATCAAGAATAGCAAGAGAATTACAACCATATGTTCTGACCCAGCATCATCCTCCAGCAAGAAAGCCCTTCTTCGCCTGAAGTAAAGCTTAGATCACCCAACACTATGAAGTTACACGAGAAAACCAACAACACTTCTCTACAAGATACAAGATTCCAACCTCTGGATCTCTGTGATGGGGGATCCATATATAGATTATTGTAGGGGGGTGAGTCATCTTCTAGGGTCTTGATTAGTGTCCTCTCCCTGATAGTTCCTTATTCCACTTGGAGAATGATGATCTCTTACTCATCCCTGGTCGAAAATAGAGAGGCAAGTGTCAGAGGGGAAGCTTCTGGAAGATTCCATGATCTTCCACCTCACAATTTGTCCCAGCCATTTGTCCATTCCTGACCATTGCACCCTATAGAGGGGCCATCTAGTATGCATCGCACCCTTTACACTAGGAAGGTGATATGCATCGCACCCTCTACACTGGGTATTCAGTATGGTCCAGTTTTGACCATTTCTGAGTAGTGTTTAGTGGAGAACTTCTGGGAGATGATGTAATCAGCTGACCTTGTTCCTTTAGGCAGTGAAGCAACACTTTTAGGGAATTAGGAGCCCTCTGTTTATGGAAATTTATGATTGGGGTTGAAGTGCCCAAAAATTTCTATAACAAAGTCTCAGGTAGTAGATGAAATACTGATGCTGAAACAACAGTTGCAGGAGAGTGAAGCCTAGATGGCTTGCACGACCAGCTAGGCAATAGAAGCCCTGCAATGTAGACAACTAGCTCGATCTTATGCATTGTATCTTAAATACCAAGAAGCCCTCCATACATTCACAGTCCCTAGTTGGGAAGTCGTCGGGGACATGACAGCAGAAAGTGACATAAATGCCCTCACCTATGATATCAATCCTTCTAACAGTGAGGAAGAAGAGCAGAAAGGGGGAGAAGATGAAGCAAATAATGACTTAGAAAGAAAAAAAAAGGAAAAGAAAGAAACTAAAATAGAATACGAAAAGGATGAAGAGACAGAATAGGAAAAACACAAGAATTCAAACAAGCAGAATAGGAGGAGCAGTGGAAGGACATGGACAAGAAAGCAGAATTTTATGGCACACATGAGTAGACCACATCAAAAGCTTGGGATGATAAGGAGGCCACCATGGCCATCAAAGATAAAGAGATAGATTAGTTGCTCATGTTAGCACCTAAATATGCCTTAGGCTGAAGGAAGGCAAAATTCAGGGTAACCACAAACCACGCTCAGTCTGGTAGCTGGCCCTACCAGAACAAGAGAGGACTCTCTCCGAGTCACGCTCAGTGAATAAGTAAATGAAATGGTCTGAGATGACTTACAGTGAAATATTGATCTTAGGCTAGTAAGTAAATATGGATACAAGAAGCAATTTTTTATGAATGACTGAGTTTCTGCGATGGTATGGGACCAACAGACAGCAATGAGCAGAGAATTTAATACAAAGGCACATATTACTTCGTGAGGAAAGACAGGCAGAAAGTCTAGCAATTTAGTTTGAAATAGCACGGAATGGAGAGATTGCTTAGGACAGTGAAAAGGGCATAAGTACATGAATCCTTTTCAACAGAAGAAAGAACACTGAACATGAAATTTTCCCACAGGCAGAGCAATAAAAATGAATTCTACCTTATCTAACATAGAAAATTTCACTAGAAATGAATATGAAATGAATTGCGAAACATAAAAAAATACATATGAAACATAAGAGACACATTTGCTACACTCACAACCACATGAATCTCATGAAATAGAGCCGCTGCCTTTCATTAATCCTCTGTCAAAATATACAATGAAGAAATAGAGTTTCTTTCCCACAGTCTCCTAGAAATTACAAGCCAACCAACCTGTTGCAAATAGTTTGCATACAATAAATAGACCATGCTATGAGGAGATAGAATGACCAAGAGTTGGGGAGTTTCTCAAATCATTACAAAATGAAGATGGAAAGCCAACCATTAGCTACATGTGTAGCATTACAAAAGTGACAAATGGCTTGGGTGACTGTTTGCCTTCCTTTGCCACTTGGATAGAAGCCAAACTCTTTAAAATTTGCCTTATTTGCTGAAAAAAGTGAAGTGTAGATGAGTGGGCCCACTTGTGGAAAGTCGCGAATCGAAATTTCGTGAAACGGAGGTGAATTTGGCCTTTTTCTCTATATGTGTCGCGCCCAATTCTATATGCTCCACGCCTCTTTGGAGGCTATTTTGAGGCACCTGAAGGAGTCCAAAATGTGCCCAAGTGTGCTTGCTGGAAAGCCTGGCCTGTCTACTTTCCAACCCAAGTGGAATTTCTAAATGTGGTTCTCATTTTCCCCTCCAAATATTCATTCTCCCAAGACTGCTTCCTGTGTGTCAAAATAGGGGCAGAGAGGTCAGCTTTTGGGTGTTTTTGACCTCCTGGAGACTCAAATCATGCCCAAATTTCTTGCACAAGCACCAGTAGTCGTGATTTTGCATGCTGAATCCAAAAATGCAAGCCATTTGTCATTTGGAGCTCCCAATCCTAAGCACTGCGCCAGTGGCGTGGCGCACAGGGAGAAAAAACCTGTGCTGTGACCAAAATTTTGCCATGTGACCAAAATTGCCCCAAATTTCTTGAAATTTGGGCTGGAGGTTCTCTAAGAGGCACTATGCTGGGCCACAGAGGCTTCAGCAAGATTCGAAGCCGATCTTTTTCTTTTTTCCTTTTTTGCCTCTCTGTTGCTTTACTCAATTTTGCATTCAAGCTCCTTATCCGAGCTTTCGAACTCATGTTCCATGCCCTGTAATGATAAACCATCTGCCTCAGTATGGTTTTGTCTCTATTAGCCTTCTCCATCATTATCTCAATGTGGATGTTGATCCACTCGAGCCAAGACTCACAGTCATTGTTAATCTCTTGCTCGAAGGTAGTGAGCTCGATCCTCCTTTGTTGGGCAGCTTGTCGATTCTCACGGATGCTTTGCAGCTCCGTGATCTCATGTTGGTCCTCAAGCTATTTGTTCCTCTGCTCCAAATACTTGATGATCCATTTGGCCCTCTCCAAATTGAGTGACAAGTCTTGGATCTCCGTGTTCTGCTCCTGGATGGTCACCTAAGTCTGGCACTCTCCACATCTGCATCATCATCCTGAATGAGGATGAATTCGGCCTCCTATTCATCGGATGGCCCCTCGTCATGCATGGGCCTCTTCCCCTTGTCCTGTACCTATGCTGTCGATGCCGGAAGCTAGGCCCCTTCCACCCCGGGTGGAGATAACACTCGCTTTGCTGCTGCTAACAAGTGCTTACTTCCTCTCTGATATGTAACGAATACTGGCATAGTAGTGGTCTCATGGCACTCATACTGATGAGAAGGGCCACCTATCTCATGCTCTGCCTCTGATAATACCTGTGACGTGCTGAAGAGGTCACGGGAGATGAAGTCCTCCCAAGCTATTCCCTGCAATCCCAACTGATAATCCACCAAAATCCGGATAAGAGCAAAGTGATAAACACTATTAAGTTGCTGCTGAGGGGCCTTATGCTGCATGAAGGTGTTCATCCTCTCTATGTTCCTGCAAATGAAAAATGGGAGGTTCACATCCGCACCCTAGTAAAGTGCATGAGCAACCTGATGTGGTAGGCATATAGACGAGAGAACCTCCCCTCACAGCTGAAGTACTTCATGATCAATTTCATGAGCAGATCATATTCGTCTTTCAAATATCTGAATGGAAATACTCTTGTGAGCTGCCGCAAGAATCTGGCCTTAATGTAAGGCTCATAGTGTTGCCTATCCACCTTCTTTCTCTTGTGCCACTGTTCTCCAACGTTCGATATGCCGGTTGCCACTAAGATAGTTTTGGGTGTCAATGTGAAGGTGACCCCAGCCAGGATAGAATGACCTCCATGTAGATGAAGCACAAAAAGACAGGCCAACTCATGATGAACTCCAACATTAGCCACCCTTTGACAAAATTCAAAACATGATAGATGCTGGAAGCATGACATGGCAAGAGGGCAGGCCTGCAATTCAGTTAGGGTAGTTGGCTCATCCATAACATGTGTGCCACTCTTGTGATGTCTCCTGGGAGCCTATTCTTCCGAGGATGAGTCATTTTGTGTCTCCATCTCATACTTTGATGAATGCTCAGATGCCATGACTGTTGTGTCTGTACTGTACTTGGGCTGCCCTTTGATGCTGGTATGAAACTAGGTGTTGTTGTGATATCTGCCACCAAGGGGAACAATGAAAAATGGGAGTATTAGGAGGGGATTAATATGATGGGAATAGGGGTTATGGGGAGAATTTGTTTTAGGGATATGTAGGGGGTTTGGGTATTTGATAAGATAAGGTTTGGGGTCTTGATAAGGTAGGGTTTTGGGGTGTTATTTTGACAAATAACAGGAGGGGATAGGGAATGTGGTTTGGTAATATTTTAGGGTAGGGGTAATAGGGAAAAATAAGATAGGGGGGATAGGGAAAAATGGCAGGAAAGGGAAAAGTGGTAGGAAAACAGAGCCTTGGCATGAACACCACAATTATGCAACCCTAGCAACAATGGCTTTTGGTGTTTTTTTAGTGTTTGGTTTTATGAGTTTTGTGGCAATTAAACATAGCCATGAACCACCATAACATTCACAAAATTTGATGAGCAAGCCATGATATAAAGCCTACCTATTGATTTGAGGGGTTTCATAAGCAATTTGAGGCAATTTGGCATGGTTTTGAGCCTTTGTGGGTGTGCGCCGCGCGGCAAACCCAGTGCACCACACCCTGTGTGTGCACCACACTCACTGTGGGGTGGCTCTGTGTGCGCCGTGCTCTGTATGTGCGTCGTGCCCCTCTATGTGTGCGTCGCGCTCTGGAAAATGCCTCCCACTTCACTCCAAACATGCACTATGCACTCTCAAACACTTTGCAACGTTTCTCTATGACCTTGATTTGCACAATAACCTTGTTTGCTTGTGGAAACCTCTATTTAAAGACTTTGAAGTCATGGGCTAAATTTTTGCTTCTTAAAAAACCCATTTTGCTAATGTTATGTTATGACACTTTTCACTGATTTAATGCAACACTGAATTTCACTTTTCCCTTTGAAATTTTAGCTCAAATGATGAAATTTTTGGCACTCTTTGGAGGGATTGCATGATAGGGAATTTGGCCATGAAAACCATAACTACACCTGAAGAAATCAACTGACGACTTTTTTTGAAAATTTTACCGCAAATGACATTGTTTGACTTTTCTTCAAAATAGAGTTTTGAAGAACAGTTGAAGTTTGTTCACATGACGATGAAACTCTCTGAATCATAACTTTATAAGGGCCTCACTCTGGCCTGCATGGCTTTATTGGACATGGTTGAAGACCAAATTGATTAATCCCTAGACCTAATGATCG
>APFE031076486.1:0-15416 GCA_000404065.3 Pinus taeda | reverse complement strand
TCTTTGCTGAGAGGGATTTACCAAAAAAAACAACATTCAACCAAAACTCTATTTTCACCTGAGAATTTACTGAGCTAGGTTTACTGCTGTAAAACCCCTTTTTACATTTACTGGTGTAAAACTATTTTTACACATACTGTTGTAAAAATATTTTACACATACTACTGTAAAACAAACTTTTACATATGTAGCTCCAAAACAAAACATTATGTGCCTGCTCATTACAATAAAAAAAACTTTCACCATACAAAATATTTCATGCTCTGTTCTAATCTTTCCTTCCTCTTCGCACTGTTGTGCAATCCACACAAACTAAGTTGACCTCTTCAAAAGGGAATCTCCCTTGCTTCTTCTACGCACTATTGTGCGATTCATTTCACATACTATACCAAAACTCTACGCTGCTGCGTTTCACCTTGTATTGCAAAAATTGATCAACTCATAATTTATGCACTGGTGTGCATTCACACTAACAAAAGACTCTGGTAAAAATGTGTTCTTCACACGCACCCACTAAGTTTCACTCCATTTCACTTACATATACCAAAGTCAACTCACTACAAAACCTACTCTTGCAATAATACACTAGCTCTCCCCTTTTTTTTATGATATTACATTGCGCACATCATATAATAAAATGATATACAAAATGACCATACCTGTCTTTAAATTCACCATACCTTAGTGCATATAAACAAAATTAAAACCGACACATCTCACCAACTATTTTACTAACACAATTAATCCATTAAATCACTTTACCCGCGGTCAACCAAATTTAGTTTTTACTCCACGCAATCCTTGATTTGATCCGGGCCCGTATGTAGCTTCATGCGATCGACGGCGGAGAGCGAAGAACCCCATTGAACGGCTGACAAGAATATCGGGAGGCCTTTTGCTGCAGGACTTTAGCACCTGATAAATTGCGTCGGCTGACGTCAGGCGAGAGACACGTGCCGCCACCATATCGTATCGGAGTTGATCACCGGGATATTCCTTTGCCGGAAAGCTGGTGCAAAAAGTTTCGGGCGGCCGGAAAACTCACGATCACTACGCTCACTGAGTTGGCATCCATCGCTGCCGACGTCTGCTTGTAACCTGCAACCTGCAGTTGGAATTATCATTCCAACATATATAACTACGAGAAGTCAGAAAATGTTCCATAATGGTTATTTTAAATTGTGATGTTTTGAGTCTACGCCAAAACCCATCGTGTGTAGCAAAATAACCAAAATATCTCAAAACTAATAATTTAGTTATCAAATTTAATCCCTAAGCTCTCTGCATAAAGATAAATATACGAAATATACCATGAAAATGTATTGGAAATACATAGGTTAAGAGTACTTTTCTTTTAAATGGGAAAATCCAGCCAAGAGCATGCTCCTTTAATGTTTAATGTGAACATATGGACATAGGCCCTCAAAAATCCTTCACTTTAATCTGAACTGGCCAATACACACAATTTGAAAATGCCATCTCTTTCACTCTAAAACAACATTGAAATACGGGTTCACAAATACCTTTTGTTTAATTGAAAAATCAAGCTAATCATTCAAGTGTGCGGTTTCTTTTTAAAAAGATACCATTTTATATTTAATGAGTGTCAATGTATTGTATTAAATTATAATTATAAGTTAATTCGAAGTGTTCGGCTACTGTTTAAAAAATTGTTATTTTATATATAATGGGTGTCAATGTATTAAATTTTCTTCTTTATAATAATAATTTATAATAGAGTAGTTATAAAGTATTAATTTTTTTCATAATACTTCCATTAATTATTTATTGCCCAATTAAATACTCATCACTTTTTAATAAAATCAATTTCTTTGACTGAGCACGTTAGCATGTGAATATATGCAACTAGCCCTAAAGAAATCCTTCACTTCAATTATTAAACCAAGGGAAAAGTGTGTTGTTGCAGTTTGTTTATGAAGTACCCATCACTTTTTATAAATCAAATTTCTTTGACTTAGCACGTTAGCACTTTAATTATAAAACCGAGGGAAACGCGTGTTGTTGCAGTTTTTTTATTTTAATGAAGTACCCATGACACAATATTGAATACTTTTATGTGAAGACCTCCCAAATAAAACATTCTGCGTACCACGAAATTATGTGTTCAGGAATACTTCCATTAATTAAAAATCCCAAACGATTCACATTCACATGCCTTTTGAAGGAATATTAAGGAAAATACTATAAAAATGCGTTGGAAATATACATGTATTAGGAATAACGTTAAAATCAAGCCATATAACTAAGGTAGTTATAACCAAAATATCACAAAACTAAAAATTTACAGTCCAAACTCGATCCATAAAATTTCTTCGTAAAAATGTTTAAAAAACTATAAAAATATATTGGAAAAATACAGGTTTAAAATAATATAAAAATGTGTTGGAAAAATACATGTATTAGAAATACTTTTCTTTTTTAACGTGAAAATCAAGCCAAGAATATGCTTCTTTAATGCGCCTTGGCCCTTCTACTTTAATAAGAAAATCCTTTACTTGGGAAATGCGATGCCCGATAGACAAAATTTGAAAATGCTTCCCTTTCGCTCTTAATCACCAGCGAAATACGTGTTAACAAATCCGTTCGTGTAATGGTATCTGGTTAGTTATATATATAGTGTGGTTGATCTATTGCAGCCATCTCATCTGCCGTTGTGTTCGCTTCAATCATGGAAGTTCAGGGCGAGCGTGACAAGAGCCCTCTCACTCTGGAGCAGTTAGCGGAGTTACTTGGGCTTTTCGTTGGTGTGCTCGTATTCATTGGCCTTCTCGGAATGGATACAGTGAACGCAAGAAAGAAGAGAGCCCATTGGGTTCCTGGGCATGCGCTCGTCCTCACTGCTCTGACCATCCAAGTTATGAACATGCTGAACGCACAGAGCACTTTACTAAAAGAGATCTTGAACGATCCACAGCCATTGAGCGGTGAGGTAATTAAGAATAACTTATTTATGATACATTGGAGCAGGGTAATGTTAATTGTGATAGTCGCCTACATGTTGCCAGGGATGGCCCGTCCCGGTTATGAAGATTCATGGGGCAAATTAACTGCTCTAGGGCTCACTGTCTTCATCCACATTTTCTCCGAGTTCTCCGCCATACATCATCGTTTGGGTCGCTCTGGCTTATCTGTCATTCCCTATTTCTTCTATTTTTGGCCACACGTCAAGCACGTTACTGAATATTCCTTCATAGTATCGAGTGTGCTAATATCAATATCGTTGGTCTGGCTTCTCCTCCTCCTCACCTGTGCCACAATAGCCAATAAAAGCATCCGGGATATCATTGCTCAAAAAATTCCCATAATTCTGGGAAATCAAGGTAACGCTACAGAGAACCCTTCTCATGCAGTAGAAAATCTGGTACTCAAATCTTGGATTGTCTCCCATGCATGTTATCCTGAATCTATCATTGCAAGATCAGTGTTAGCCACGTCAGCCGCAGTAGCGGTCACAATTTGCAATCTATGTTCAATCGCTGGATGGCTTATTCAGGGCCCGATCATACATGTGTTTGCTGGTGTCAAATCGTACTTAAAATTCATAACATCTGCGATGGAAGTTATATTCATGTCGGCGGGATGGGCAATCATCGGCTGGAGATGTCTTACCTCTGTAGCGTACTATGGAAGATGGCAAAGTTGGAATCCGAATGCAAGATGGTACACCTATTTCCAGGTAGAGGACTTTTGGACCAGGTACATTTTTGAGTTGCAGGAAGCAGCATTGATGAAGGAAAAGAGTAAAGCAGATGAAAAAGTAAATGACATGATTGGCTCGGAAGGAATAGAAATATGGTTCTTATGGACAATGCTGCGATGTGTGTATTGGCTGCAGTTTCTTGTGGTTTGCTTTAGTAAAGCATGTTGGTTACTCGCAGAGATTGTATTGGATAATAGGTTTATGCAGAAGATATCTTCAAAGTTATTATCAAAGCAGGGCGAAACAGTGGACAAAGCTTTCTCAGAGTACAAAGAAGTTTTAGAGAACGTGGACCTCCTGTGGGGGGATCCTCGGAAGGTGTTTGTAACAAATCTAAATTCCATCAAGCGAGCAAAGGAACTTATGAAAGAGGGCAACATGAATGGCAAAAAATGCGATGCGCTAATCAGGTTTTTGACAGACCATAGAAAGTCGACAGGATATGAAGGTATACGGGGTTTGGATCCTGCAAAATCACACAATAAAACAGGTTTGAGGTTCTTGTGGAAACGAGATACTGGCCCTTTGTTAGACGTGGAGGAGCATTACATATATGCTAATAAACCGTCGTTGAAGCTAACAGCAATTTCATTGGTCAATATATTAATTCGTTTGTCACCTGATTGTGGGAGAAAAGCTTTAAAAGCATATTCTGAGGCATGTGAACTGATGGATTTGGTGGAGGAATCAGATCCCGCAACCGATATTTTGCAGAGTAAAGCTGCAGATAGTGTATTCAAAGCATTACTGGAAGAAACTGCAGAAAATGCTGTAGATACTACTACTGTAGTATACATGGAAGAAGTGGCTTCGACAATCGAGAAGCTTGCAGAAGAAAGTAAAAGGAAAGTTGAGGTGATTGAAGATGGAGGAGATACTCTGGATTGGAAAAAGGCAGGGGCAGCGAACGCCTTATACAAACTATGCAAGAGCATAGATTGCAGTTCAACAGGAAATTTTATGGAAGTAGTGAATGAATTACAGAGTGCTTTAGCAGACATTATGGGTGATTGCGTAGAGAGTGTGGGGGGCGTATTAGTGGATAAGTGCACTAAATGGGCACAAGATTTCCAGGAAGGTAAACTGCTCAAAGCAGTTTACATAGCCGGGAAAAATACGGCACTCTTGGAACGGCTGGGATTGTGTCCGACAATGCACATTTGCACAACAAGAACAGAATCGTCTATGGTATGATCTACACTAATTGTGAACTGAAATTTAATCAATACTAATATTATTGAAGCTCTATCTTCTTTTTGGCTTTCCTGACATAAAATTATTCTGTTCCATATTTTTAAATAAATATGGACAGTTGTGGGCCCAGTCAATATATGGGTGATTTTTGGACATAATTTAAGACTTATTTAAACATAATGTTATTTATTTCTGTTTAAATTTTGGTTTCAAAAGTCTTAATCACTGGTGGTTTGGTGGGACCAGTATTATATCAACTACTGGTCCCTGCACAAGAATAGGAATCTCTCCCCTAGTTGAATTTTTAGTTGGTTTGAATTCAAGCATTCATTTTGCTCAGGCCCAGTTCCTTCTACTTTTCAGCGGAGCGCCATGGATATCTACCGTAGGCAGTAGCACTATCGACCAAGAGTTCCCATCTCCCATGGTGCAGTAGCAAAATATATTGTAGGATTTCTACTGCCAATTAATAAGTCCACATATAAAACTTCTGATACCATCCATTGAATTTCTGTTTGAATGAGAAAATTAAATTTCTTTATCATTTTGTGTAAACATTTCGAATTAGTAGAATATGGCCTGTGTAGAGGTACATCAATGAGGCTCTGCAAGTTGACATTGCAATTTTATGCCTCATACCCATTTTGATTTCATAGTTTTTAGTTTAGATCGATTGATTTGCAGCGAGATATATGGATCCCAACTTCCACTTAAAATTGCATGGATCGAACTCTTACCAAGTATCTGATCATACCGTGATGCATTGTTTCTTTGTGCAGGTTACCACGTCAGCTGAATTGATGGCAAATGAAGAACAAGTGAAACCCCTAGAGGAAGCTGTGAAGGTTACTGAGATTGAAACCATGATTGAAGGGCCTATTGAAGAAGAAGCTCATGCCTGCAGTGCCACACAAGAGGTTCCCGCGGCCGAGAAAAAAGTAGATGAAAGCCCCCCCATCGTAGAGAAATCTGCAGAGAAAATAACTGTAATGCCACATGCCTCGGAGCCTGAAGCAGAATCAACGCCGGTGGAATCCGACGAAGTGTCAAAACTCAACGATTCCACCAAAATGCTCGAACAAGCTGAACCTGCAAAACAATAGACTGTTGGTCAACCATTCGCCGAGGGTGTGGGCGTTGAAGAAAAAGTTGAAGGAGCTCCCACCGAAGAGAAGGCCGAGGTTGAGGGTAAGTCTGAAGAATAGGTTAATAGGCATGGAAGGAAAATAAATAGATCTGTGAATGTGCCAATGGTGGGTGTAATAATATGGACCATATTCAGTTTAGTTTGTAATGTATTGAGCAGGTTCGTTCTAGTTTAATTCATGGTCTCTTCTACTATTAGTTGAACAGGATAAACGATCCTATCGGGCTTTCTCTCACATATTCAACGTTAAGTTTGTACATCCGTTTCAAAATATTGGTACCAGAGGTTGTATGACTCATATTTTTTTGGTTAAGCTCAGATGACATATTTTGCAGCAGTATCATGTTTGATATTCCACCATTTCGATTTTACGTTTTGATGAAATAAATTAAATTAAATGTAGTATTATAAGTAATAAAATATAAAAGTAATAATATAAGTAATATGGTATCAAATTAGATAGAAGGGGTTAGTTCATAATGTGGAAAGGGGTTAGTTCATAATGTGGAAGTTGGAAGGCTAAGTAAATTTTACACAATCACAATATTAATGATAAAGTAAAAATTATTTTTCATAGACTAAATCATAATAAAATTGCAAATATAAATATTTTCAATTTTAATGAATGAATGTGTCTGTTTTTCTTTTAAAAAGTTTAAAGCTTCAAATCAAGAGTTAGTTGGAGTAGGTATGTTTTAGTAGATTTTAATAGTAAAAAAATATTGTATATAAGTGGGTCTCTTGTCTATTAATGAAGAAGAGTTTGGTGTTTTATTTAATTATGACTTTTACATTTAAAATTTAGTTATTTAAAATTTAGTTATTTACTATTTTTAAAATTAGGAATAAAAATATTTTTTAAAGTTATAAAATTATTATGAAGATATTTCTTTTAATTACAAGATTATTATAATTAGCTAATTAACCCACCTCACTAGGCCAGTATTTTGGAAAAAGAAAAAACATGACTCACTGACTTTAAGAAATATCATTCAATTGTGTACTATCTTTCAACTTTAATTAACATTCCATAAGGGTGCATTGTAATAGAACTAATATCCTTTGTCGTCTCATCCGCTATAACGTTTGACATCTCACACTTACAATTGTCGACTATGAAGTCGTAGTATTTGGAGGTCTAGAATTTGATTCCCTAAAATTTGTTGGAACTATAATTTAATTTGTAATTTTATATTTAAATTTTTTTATGTGTTAAGAGTTATTTTTGTAAGGCTATATTAATGTATCATTACCAAGTTTTAGAACATTGAAAGATGGTTGGAAGAAATTAATTGTAATATACTAGTCAAACAAGGTTGTCTCATGTTCCCCATTTTTTTGGCATTTACATTGATAAGATAGAATGTTGGTCGAAAAAGAAGCTAGTTGTATTCGGCCAACTCTTGTTGGTATAACCATCATCCTTCCTTTTTATGCTAATGATATGTTCCTTTGACCTTAATAATGATTTAAGAATCCTCAAAGACTTTTTTCTAGTATAGATATAACTATGGACATAGAAAAAATAAAGGTTATGTTAATCAAATGTCATCAGATCATTTATGACACTTTCATATATATGATAATAATAGTTTGGAGGAAGTGTGCTCATACAAATATCTTGAAATCTATATTAATCATAAAATCAATTTTAACTATAGTGTTAAAAAAGGATAAATGAGTGATGTAAATTTTAATATGGACTTGAAAAAAAGTATAAATTAGAAAAACTTTAGTGGTGGGATAAGAAAAATTTTCTATTTTATACTCTTGTCACTCCTTTATCTTATACAAATATGAACTCTCTGGATGCAATATTTCTAGATAATCTTGGATAAGTAAGGACAAAATCCAAAAGAATGTTATAAGTTAAAAACATGATATTAAAACCAATGTACCCTATCTTATCCTCCTTACAAAAGTGAACCTATCCCCCATTTAGTAGGTGGTCATGGTTAGGTACTTAATGTATAAGAACAATATAAACAACAGGGATAACAAGAGCCTCCCCAAAATTGCTTCCAACTCTAAGCATGACCACCAATGGCTCAACGTGAGAATGACATTGAGACGCCATGTATGGGTTAAGTTTTTGGGGATTATAGGAAGATGTCACCATGCAGGGATAATATTAAATTATTATTAGTAAATAAAAATAAGTTAAGATAATATAAGGACACGATCGACTCTAATCTACAAGATCAAAAGTATATTTCAATTTCTACTAGCACAAAGAATGAAACCAACATTGCTAAAATACTAACCAATTCCCTTAAGCTACATAATGAAATTAAATGTTAGACATTTCCAAAACATTGAGATGCAAGAATATGTAATCTTTTTAACACTAAGAAGGTTGAGAATAAAAACTACTTTTTCTTAAAATACCTTCAATACCCCCAAAATTAAAACTCAATTTCAAAATATTTATTACAACCTTGTCCTTTATAAATTATTGAAACATAAAAAATATAATAAGTTCGAAAAAAAATTCTAATAATTTTGTTAAAATTAAGATTTAAAAAAATCAAATGTCAAATATATTAATTATGTTTTTCAATAAATATTATCGTCACATTATATTAAAGTATAAAATATATTTCTTCATCTTTCCATTTCAATGTTAAATTTAAAATATGTATTTAAAATTATGTAATTGATATTTATCGTGGAACGAGTCATTTCAAATATTAATTTACTTAATTAAAAACTTGATTTTTTGATATGAAGATGATTTAGTTATCATTAATAATTTCATGCTAGAATGTCGATCGACTACAAATATAGATATACTATAACATTTCAAATTTGTCTCTCCAACATCATAATTTTTTATGTTTATGTTAAGTTGGTTGATGTACGGTTTATTAGTAAATTAATTTTTTAAATAACATGTTTTATATTGGTTTATAAATCGTTATTTTATGAGAAATTGTAAAAAATAGGAAATAATACTTTACATTATAGGGATGGAATTAAATACTTCTAAAAGAATAATATTTTGTTTAATAATACCTTTTTTGGTTTAAATAAGTTTATTTTATGAAATTATATCAAAATTTATTTTCCATGATTTTTGAGGCTAGAAATTATATTTACGAAGCTTAATTTTTTTTTTTGTCTACAAAATAGTTTATTAGTCCAAATTTCATTATACAAAAAATGATGTTATAATATTGGTAAATTCTAATTGAAGTAGAAAAACCATAAGTCAAGTGAGACCGATGAGGAAGTATCAATAATGCCTAGAATGAGTGGATTAACTAAAACTTCATGGCTTGGATTGTGGTAAAGTTGTTCCAATCCAATTCTTCATATTCTTTCACCCCAATAAAAAATAATTATTTTTATAAGTTTATTACAATTAAAAAAACATTATAAAAAAAATGGATTAAAATAAAATATTAAAGTTCATTTAATTGAATTGTTTAACTCAAATAATTTATTATAAATTTTATTTGAATATATTTTTGGTTAAAATGAATTTATAACGATAAGTTAATAATACATTTATTAAAGAATATATTTAAATATTATAATTTATATGTAAATAGTTTATTAGAAGTTAATTATAAATAAGTATAATATTTATAAGTTGGTAAAATTGAAATTTTCTGTGTAAGGGTTAGGCTTTTATTAAGAAAACAGTACAAGTTTCAAGCGATAGCTTAGTTGGTTGAGTTCATGTTGCTAAGTACCTTGCCTATCGAGAGGTCATGGGGTCAAATCTCCTCGACACCCTTGGGGTTAGGCCTCTCTAGTTTGGTCGGCGGATAGATCCCTTTAGGTTGATCTGCCAAGATTTTCCCATGGATGTAGCGGTCACTCAGTGCTCGTGAACCACCCTTAAAAAAAATTTAGAAAAATAGTACAGAGGAAGTGTATTTGTGCTACTAGTCTGTTCGAGGGGAAACCAAACTAGAAGAAAAAATTCAAAATCTTTGTATTACATTGTCTTCGTTTGAGAATTGCATCTAATAGAGCAAAAAACCCATAGAGACTATGAAAACAATGAGACTAACTGTAGGCTCCCAAGCCTAGCATTTCTGATAAAAATTGAGTAAGTAGAATAACACTCTTGTCATCCCATAGAGCCATTCATGAATGCTATGGAAAGCAAGGCACTATTAATATAGGATTGGGACTGATCTAGCCAATTATGCATAAGACCACTTGATACTTATGCCTGAGAGAGGCACGCTGCTAGTAAAAATGCAAATGAGAGGAGAGCTAACTGTAGACCAACTAAGAAGCCCTTTGTCGATGACTTGAACCTTGGTTGGTACGGCTAGTGACAAGCCCTTGACCATGTTAGCACCATGCATAACAGACCCGAAAGGAACCCAAGCCACTGTCATGCCCAAGTGGAATGTCTAAGAGATTGAGTAGTAATGTGAACATATGCACCTTGGCACTTCAAAAGTCCTTCACTTTAATAAGAAAATCGATGGAAATGTGATGCCCAATACACAAAAAATAAAAATGCCTTCTCTTTCACTCTTAAACACCAGCAAAATATGTTTTCACAAATCCCTTTCATTTAATTGAAAAATCAAGCTAATCACAAAAGTGTGCAGTTGATTTTTATAAAATTACCATTAGCCTTGCTATATGCATAGGATATTGCATTGAGTTTTTGGTCAAACCCAAATTAATTTGGGGTTGACCTAAAAAAATTATAAAATTTCCATAGTTTAACTTTGTACATTAAAAATGAGTATTTTTTTGAATATATATATATTGCAATTTTATTGTGCTAAATAATGAACATGTTATTGCTCATTTTTATATGTAATGGGTGTCAAGTTTATATATCTATATATATATATATATATATATAATATATATATATATATATTATATTTAATATATATATATATATATATATTTATATTGTTCATAATTGATTAATTTATTCGAAGTGTCCGACTGTCTGTTTAAAAAAATTTACTGATATAGTTGAATTTTACGTGGTTATTAAAATATTAAATTTTGATATTATAATATAGTATTTATAAAATAATTTGAAAATTACAATTAAGTTGATCTATAGTTAAAGTATTGGACTTAAATAATGATGTAATTACAAAAATGCATGCATCACTTACCTTTTGAAGTTTTGGAGTATAGGGCCTCGTTGATGTATTGCAACCATCTATTGTCCTCTATCTTCATCTCATCATCTATTGTGTTCGCCTCAATCATGGAAGTTCAAGGAGAGTGGGACAAGATCCCTCTCACTCTCGAGCATGTTGCAGAGTTATTTGGGCTTTGTTGTAGTGTGTTAGTATTCATTGTCCTTCCTGGAATGGATACAATGAAGGAAAGAAAGAAGAGAGCCCATTGGGATCCTAACAATGCACTCGTCCTTAGTGATCTAACCATCCAAGTTATGAACATGGTGAACACACATAACTTTACTAAAAGAGATCTTGAACAATCCATAGCCATTGAGTGGTGAGGTAATTAGGAATAACTTATTTATGATACATTGGAGCAGGGTAATGTTAATTGCGATAATAACCTACATGTTTCCAACGATGGCCCATCCCAGTTATGAAGATTCATGGGGAAAATTAACTCCTCTAGGACTCACTGTGTTCATCTACATTTTCCTTGAGTTCTCCACCATACATCATTTCTTGGGTCACTTTGGCTTATCTTTCATTCCCTATTTCTTTTATTTTTTGCCACACATCAAGGAGGTTACTAAATATTCGTTCATAGTATCAACTGTGCTAATATCAATGTTATTGGTATGGCTTCTCCTCCTCCTCAGCTATGCAACAATAGCCAATAGAAGCATACTAGATATCATTTCTTAAAAAAATCCCATAATCATTTCTAGAGGCGAGGAGAAATTTTGTAAGGGCCAACAAGTAATTTTTCGAGGTTGAGTTGGGTTAGAAGTCTTGATAAGAGGATATTCTAGGTAGTGCATGTGAGGGGCTACACAACATTGGCATAGAGGTTGATGTAGGGGTTTCGAGCAGCCCGATTTGTGCCAGATTTGGAGCTGGATCAGTGTTGGGTGAGGCAATATTTGTCTCACTAATTTTTGGGGCCAGTTTATCATGTAGAGGATTGTTAGTTTTGGGCATCTAGAGGTTGTAGTCATAATTTCATTGTTGCATAATAATAAAACCCTTAGTTGTTGGACTAGTTTTCCCACATTGGGTTCTTCTGGGGACAATTGTCCAAAAATAACGTGTCAATTTTATTATGTGTGCTATCATTTTCTCAGTGCCCAGTTTATTTCCACAATGCACTTTATGTGTGAAAATTTGTGGTGTGATTTATTCGTTATTTTTTTGTAACAAAATAAACTGCATAATTTAATTAGCCAGAAGAATAAATTCATAGTTGCTATAATTTAAGGAAATTTTCACATTGCTAAAACTAGTAATGCCACTCCTGCTACTATTCTATTCTTTCGGGAAGTTGTAAGATTACATGGAATTCCCAAAAGTATCATCTTTGATCAAGACATCATATTTTTGGGACATTTCTGAAGAATATTGTGGAGGAAACTGGGCACATAATTGAACTTTAGTTCAGCATACTACCCACAAACTGGTGGTCAAATTGAAGTGGTGAATAAAATTTTAGGCAATATTTTGCGCAGTTTGGTTGGAGATCATCCCAAGCAGTGGGATCAAGTCTTGGCTCAAGTTGAGTTTGCTTATAATGAAACTCCACTTCTCTTTTACCAAGCACATAGATTCTATATACCTTTGAAGTTTCATTGTAGCCACGTTGCCCCCCCATGCATGAAAAGGGTGATGTAGGGCCTCTTTTGGATGATGCCACAATGGAGGAGGCACCTTTTGGAGATGTACACATGCACTTTGGGACTTTATTGGAGTTAGGATCACTCTTGTACCTTTGCATGAGTTCGTTGATGCATTATTGCTTACTTTGGAGGATGATGTCATGGTGGAGACCATTCTTCTCCAATAGGTTTTAGTGATTTTTGGTATTATGTTATGTTTTAAAACTATTTCAAGGTCATCTTATGACCTTTGGCCTAGCTGAATGCTCAAGTAAAGTTGTTTAGGGGTTTTACTTGTAAAATCATGAAAAAATGACTTGATTACCCTCCTATACGCACAAGAGAACCATGCACATTTCTGCATATGCGCAATTTCTATATATGGAAGTTGTGCATATACTGTAGATTCACATATATAAAAGACATGCATATACAAAAAGAAAGTTACGAATATACAGAAGATATGTGCATATACAGAAGTTGTTTATATACGGTTGATGCACATATATGGAAGTTATATATACTAAACTTTCACATACATGGAGGTTATGTGTATATACGGAAGTTGCACATATACCTGGAAGATATGTGCATATAGAAAAGTTTCACATATACAGAAGATATGCACATATCTTCCGTGTATGCACAATTTCTGTATATGTAAAATTTCCATATATGGAAGTTGCACATGTACGGTAGATGCACATACATAAAAGACATACATATATGGAAGATATGCACATATAAGAAAGTTACGCATATACAGAAGATATGCGCATATCTTCCGTATATGCACAATTTTTGTATACAGAAGTTGCGCATATACAATAGATGCACATATATAAAAGACGTACATATACGGAAGATATGCGCATATAAGAAATTTACGCATATACAGAATATATGCGCATATACGTAAGTTTCACATATACAGTAGATGCACATATACAAAAGATGGACATATACAAAAAATATGCGCATATATTGCGTATATGCACAATTTCCGTATATGCGTAGTTTCTGTATATGGAATTTGCGTATATATGGTAGATGCACATACATAAAAGACATGCATATATGGAAGATACGCACATATAATAAAGTTATGAATATACAGAAGATATGCACGTATCTTCCGTATATGAACAATTTCCATATATGCACAATTTCTGTATATGGAATTTGCGCATATACGAAATTTATGTATAGACAGAAGATATGAACATATCTTCCGTATATGCACAATTTTCGTATATGTGCAATTTTTGTATATGGAATTTGCGAATATACGATGAAGATACATAAATGACGTGCATATACGGAAGATATGAAAATATAAGAAAGTTAGGGATATACTAAAAATATGCGCATATTTTCCGTATATGCACAATTTTTGTATATGCACAATTTTTGTATATAGAAATTCTACATATATGGAAATTGTGCATATACGGAAGATATGTGCATATCTTCCGTATATCCCTAACTTTCTTATATGTGCACATTTTCGTATACGCACAATTTTTGTATATGGAAGTTGCGCATATACTGTAGATTCACATATATAAAAGACATGTATATACGGAAGATATACACATATAAGAAAGTTACACATATACGAAAGATATGTGCATATACAGAAGTTGCGCATATACGGTTGATGCACATATACAAAAGATGCACATATATGGAAGTTATATATACTAAAGCTTCACATACATGGAGGTTATGTGTATATACAGAAGTTGCACATATACCTAGAAGATATGTGCATATAGAAAAGTTTTGCATATACAGAAGATATGTGCATATCTTCCGTATATGCACAATTTCCATATATGAAAAATTTCCATATATGGAAGTTGCACATGTACGGTAGATGCACATACATAAAAGACAAACATATATGGAAGATATTCACATATAAGAAAGTTATGCATATATGGAAGATATGCAAATATTCTCCATATATGCACAATTTTTGTATATGGAAGTTGCGCATATACGGTAGATGCACATATATAAAAGACGTGCATATATAGAAGATATGCACATATAAGAAATTTACGCATATACAGAATATATGCGCATAAACGGAAGTTGCACATATACGGTAGATGCACATATACAAAAGATGCTAGACATATACGAAAAATATGCGCATATATTGTGTATATGCACAATTTCCGTATATGCGCAATTTCTGTATATGGAATTTGCGTATATACAGTAGATACACATACATAAAAGACGTGCATATACGGAAGATATGCACATATAAGAAAGTTATGTATATATGGAAGATATGCACATATCTTCTGTATATGCACAATTTTTGTATATGGAATTTGCGCATATACAAAATTTATGTATATACGGAAGATATGCACATATCTTCCATATATGCACAATTTTCGTATATGTGCAATTTCTGTATATGGAATTTGCGCATATATGATGCAGATACATAAATTGTAGGTTTTAACCCTGTACAGAAATTACTTGCATACGAATTCTAAATCACAGGGAAAAAAAATAAAAATGCGAGAGCATAACACATAAAACACATATACACAGAGATT
>APFE031076482.1:13612-60075 GCA_000404065.3 Pinus taeda | reverse complement strand
ATCTTGTTTTCTAGCATGATACCATCTGTCTAAAAGTAATTTTTCAAATTCTTCATCGGGTAGGTTGAGACACTTCTTTTGGTTAAGTAATCCCCACCATGTGGCTGCCTCATCTTTAAAACTAGCCGTTGCCATCCATTTCCAATTATTTCTAAATATCCTCTTGTATCCATTTATGTGTTCTTCAATAGTAGAACCATTATCATTCCCTGTAAAAGATGCCTTGCTAGAAGCCATGAAGGTTTGGAAAACAATTCACTTATTTGGCGAAAATTTGAAAATGTCACAGTTTCGTCAATATTGCTCAGAATCTCTATTATAACCTGTTTTTGGAAATGTAACAACCATTCTGCATCTGTCCATGTGATAGAAATCCTGATTCAGACACTGGAATTTCAGATCTGCGCTGCTACTCTCCCGCCATCACCCAAAATTTCTGAAAAAAGAGCTGATTTTAAATCAGCGATATCTCCCTCATCCGGACTCCGATTCAACTGATTTTTTTTTTTGAATTTGGGTATTTTTCCTCAAATAATCCAGATATACAATTAGATTTTGTATATCTTGCACTAGGACGTCTAGATCTGCGCTGCAAACTCGTTGCCCTGAAAAATTATCTGCAACCCCACTGATTTTTAAATCAACGATATCTCCTTCATCCGGACTCCGATTTGACCGTTTTTCTTTTGAAATCGGCTATTTTTTCACAAAGAATACAGATATGCAATCATATTTTGCAGATATTGAACCAAAACGTACATATCTGATCTGCAAACTTGCCGCCCTTGAAATCCTGCAAAAAGTAAAAAAAAAAATTCTCCACTTTTGTGCCCAAGAAAGTGCTCTGATACCACTTGTTGTAGATCTAAACCAGAAATATTATAGCTCTGATATGAAAATATAAGATAATGCAAATAAACCCAGAAATAGTATGAAATGAGTCTTTATTAATCAAACCCTTAAGGTAGGGCAACACCATACATTCACTCCTTAAGGAAGGAGAATACTCCACAAGTCATATGCTTGTTCATACAAGAATACTTCTCTTCATATCTCTCCATGTGGAGTCTCTAGCCTTTATATAGGCCTCATACCTACAATACCATGCATCATTACCATGGTTTCCTCATACCATCAATTAATACCATGGGCCCCTTACATTATTATTAACTACTTGTGGTCCCTTACATGACATGGGTTAACCACTTTATTTATTACTATGGCTCATTACATTATTACCTTGGGTACCTCCCTCGATACCCCATATTACCCCCCTAGGTATATAACAGTTTGAACCTTCAGTGATTGAGGACCCTGAAGAGCAGGGTCAATTACCTTCTGTTGACGACCTGCTACCTGAATATCTTAATGAGTTGCAAGAAGATATATTGCTGGACAGGAAGGTAAGGACGACGCGCAGTGGACAGGTTGAATACCTCAGGATTGGGCTTAAAGGTTCGAAGCCGAGTAGTGCGAAGTGGATTGAGATTGGACAAGTGAGACAACAGTTTCCTCACTTAGTCGATGCTTGAAGAAAACCAACTTTTGGTGGTCCAAAAGCTTTTTCAGTAGGGAGGTCGTGATCCAAATTAGATCCACAAAAGACTATCAAGAACTTTGACTGAATCAAATTAAACAAATCTTTAATGAAATCCAAAACAACATCAAAAACACGCTGAACTAGTGGCCATGGCAGCCGACGCAGAATGACGAGGACCTCGGTCAAAGCACGCTGACCGAGGCCCATGGAGACTGCGCAGGAGGTAAAAATAGCCCTGGGAGCCCCGGATTGGGAAAAGGAGGCAATTTTGAAGCGTGCAATTAGCGCTAAACGCTAATCACGCATCGCTGGGCAAACAGGGCCAAAATGGGGGAGCCTTAAGCACTCGGTCATGTTGGGAGTCGGAGAACCACGGGCGGAAAAACAAAAAGCGCTAAAGGACAAAGGTGGGACCCGCGCTCTGGAAAACCTGTAGTATTGATCGAGGCGCCCTTGAAGAGTAAGAGGTTTTGGACAGGAGTGGAGTGATCCCACTCAACGATCGACGTGTGGTAGCAGAGGTGAGAGAAAACCTGCCGTGATCGCGCGCTAACGGTCAAGCAAGTCAACCATGCTCAACGTGCGTATGACGTTGGATCTGGAGGAGCCTAGATCAGATGGCTGAGATTGTGCCGGATAGAAAGAAGCATAATCGATAGGGAAATAAGCTGCGATTTAAAAAGGATTTGGAATCCGTTTGACTGCCATGATGGAAGAAGAATGTATCCATGACATAACCGAACAAACGAGTCGACGAGGCATGCTAACACCAGTTAGAAGGGGGCATGTGGCACTCCTTGAGCGCTCATGCTGACGCTGAATAGGGAACGCCAAGCACAGCTACAGAAGGTGAATCGATGCAGGCGGGAGAGGAACCAAACAGGCATAGGGGTCGAATGGTTAAAGCCATGAACGGAGACAGTTGAATAAGAAAGAGGAGGATTTGGAGAAGAGTCCAAGCGACCAAGAAAGACAGTGAACGGCAACCCCTGAGAGGAGGACTAAACATAGAGAATAGCAAAGCCAATCAGAGGAGACAGAGGGCCGAGCTGACCATGGGCAGCATCCAGCACCAGAGAGCTTGAGGATTCAAGCCTCCCCATAGAGGAATTTGTTCGGATTGAGCATCACAGTTGGCTCTTTCCACTGTAGACCAGAGGTCACAGAGCTGGTAGGAAGAACAAGAGTCTGTGTACTCTGAGTGGCTTGGGGAATCCAAGGACCACCCTGCCAAGCAAAATCTGCTGTTAGGAGAACTCATATTGAGTCCTTGTAATGTAATTTCTCTACTGTAAGGCACAATAAAACAAGGCCACCACTGAAGCTGGACCGGAGACGTAGCCCTGAAGAATAGGGTGAACTTGTTGTTAAAAATTGTTTGTGTCTTTGTGTTCATTATTGTATTTCTTTGTTGTCTTTCCATTTAAAATGTTTGTGTATTGGAAATTTGATCGATCCATTGTTTCAATAACATAGAACACACACTAGAACATGAGTCTGTAATACCTTTTGTTTAATAAATCTTCAACTGAGGTCACTCATAGGGTGATTATCAGATTATTAGGGTCGTGGAAGAAATCCCCAAATCACCGCATACGCCAAGGCCCAAGAAGGATAAACAAACAATGGTCCCCATACGTGTGTCCCCGAGGAACTCATTTCGTAGCAAACTATCAATGGAAGAGAAGGGGAAAGTTGTCACAATAGAAACAAATGAGGAAGAAGAATATTTGCAGACCCTTATCATCACAGAGGAAGAAGACGAAGGCATGGAGGAGGATATTCAACCTACACACTTTGTGACAAAACTACCCACATATGTCCCTCCAAGGAAAGGGAAGACCAAAGTGCCAAAGGAACTAGACAAAACCAAGAGCTCACTCCAGACCCCTCTCCTCCTAGACGACATTGTGCTTGAAGGCATGCACCTGGGTTGCATTCCAACCATGAAGTTTGAAGATTGGGACCTTGCTGACCGTGAGAAGTTCCCTCACTGGGAGACAGAGAACCTCATGAAGTAGAACACCACGGGGTGGTGACAACATTAAAGTCACGGAAGTGGCTCCACGATGTGGAAAAGACCGGGATTTTGAAATTACTATGGGTGCCACATTTCCACGACGCACCAATAACCATTTTCATCATTAGTCAACTACTCTGCGTGGTGCATGATGGGTATCTATGGTTGGAGGAGCCTATCCCCATCATGGTAGACCTAATTCACTGTATTTCCTGGCTTCCCTACAAAGGAAAGGACCCTGCGACCATAGCCAAAGGAAAGGGCAGTGATTTGGCCCTTGCGGAGGCTGTGAAAACGAAGTATAAGCTAGAAAAGAAGAAGAGGGCTACGCCATCTCTAGCATTAAGGACAAAGCACTCTGTGTAGCTACCCAAATCCTTGTAGGAAAAGTTCTGTGAAAGTTTTGCGCCTATGGGGTATCGGCATCGGTGGTCGCATTGGCCGAGCAGTGCACATAGAGGGTCTAGTTTAACTGGTCCGAATTCCTCTGCGCAAATTTTTTGAAAAATTGTCACAAAGCTTAGGAGTAGGGTAAAACCTTCCACTATGCATGGTTGTTGCTATCCATAGTGCTCGTAGTGGGGGAAGTCTTGGAGGACAGTAAATTCCCCAGCATTGATAGAGAATTACTGGAGATCGAGAAGTACGCTTTGCTCTGGGCCACGAAGCATGCAAAAAGGATACACAACAGTAAGATCTTCTAGGTGCTCATGGAGATGAAAATTTGGATGTGGATGAACCAAAATCCGTGCTTGTCACCCATAGTGTACAACAGTCTACAGAGTTTTGCAAACTTTAAGGCTGATATGCACAACATATTTATCAGGGCGCACAAGGATCTGGTGAAGTAGTGGATGAAGCTACCTTTTGTAGCCACTGACATCGCCATTTTCACTGTCTTGGAGGCATGGCCCTCTGAATGGTGCACCCCAAGTCTTGTAGAACTCGATAGGGCGGCAACACAGATGATCCAGATTTAAACAAGGAACGCAATAAAATACAGAGATAACCATATACACAAAGATGCAGCGGAAATAATACTTCATTTCATTAATGAAAAATACTGAAATATGCTTACAACCGGAAATATAAATAAACCAGCTAGGGCGATAGTAGCTTATCTCTGAGAAGAGATGTGTGGCTACATGCCTCTGAACTATGTTACAATGAGGCTCGAAGGCCTATTTATTGTTGAGAAACAATGGAAAAACCCTTCACATTCCAAAACCTAACCTTGGAAGATGAAATGCCAAATTGTGGGCCCCGTTTTTGGGTAAGTTGGTACATCAACTTCCCGGGGTCGTGAATTGGTCGTCTTATCTCCGTTTGACGTGCATGATAGCCCATTCGAAAGATCTCTCTGAGGATTACGACGGAAAAGACGATTAGGACCCGAAAAACTGCTAAAAATAGTAAACTGTGCTATACTTAAGGAAACTGAAAGAACTAAAAGAAGCACTAGAGGGGATCCACGTGGAATTAGTGGGTGGCCACCAATATCCACCAGCATTGACAGAGAATTACCGGAGATTGAGAAGTACGCTTTTCTCTGGGCCACGAAGCATGCAAAAAGGATACACAACAGTAAGATATTCTAGGTGCTCATGGAGATGAACATCTGGATGTGGATCAACCAAAATACGCGCTTGTCACCCATAGTGTACAACAGGCTACAGAGTTTTGCAAACTTTAAGGCTGATATGCACAACATATTTATCAGGGCGCACAAGGATCTGGTGAAGCAGTGGATGAAGCTACCTTTTGTAGCCACTGACGTCACCATTTTCATTGTCTTGGAGGCATGGCCCTCGGAATGGCGCACCCCAGATCTTGTAGAACTCGATAGGGCGGCAATGCAGAAGAGGAAGGATGATGCCAAGCTGCATGTCACATAGTTGGTCGAGAAAAGGTAGAAGGAAAGAGCAGCAACTGAGGTATGGGTAGTGTGGGAAGCGGCATAGAAAGTCACCGGGCAGAAAATGGCCGCAAAAGTAGCAGCAGCAACATAGGAGGCAAAGGAAGCAAACATGAAGGTGGACGAGGGCCAAGCAACATCCTCGCAGGGGCAAGAGGCAGAGGAAGCAAAAGCAGTAGAAGGGAGGCAGACCTAGGGACGTCGCCCACACGGCAGAACGCGTAGGGTCAAGGAAGAAGGTCAAGGCCTTGAAATTGGCCATTAACCTGATCATCCTAACCGAGGGTGATCTACATTAAATTGGCAAGACGATGCGTGATGTCATAAATGAGGCCCTTCAGGGTTTCATGCAGGAGCACCAGATTGTGTTGGGGGCCCTCAGGGCCTAGATGCAGGAGTTACAGGTGTGCCCCCCTCAGGTGGGTACCCTTTCAACCCACCTCGTAGCAGGATCCTTGGCAGTAGAACAAATTCTGCACGCACGGATGGAAAACACAATAGTGTTTCCAGAAGGGGCCCTAGTATCAGCAAATGAGGCCGATAGATTTTCAGTTAGCATGATGAAAGGCCAAGATGAAAGGCCTTGGCCTTAATCTAGTTGCCCTTCCATGTGAGACATTGTATCTGTTACAGGATGGGATAACGACAGAGCTACACGCTAGGGAGAGCCTCGCAATCCAAGTCCTTAGCAAGAAAAAGATAAACATGGAACAACTCAGCTTGCAGCACGACAAAAATGGTGTCACAAAATCAACATTTGGTGCAGGTGGTAGATGATGATTGCCGAAGCATCCCGGAGCTGGCCATCCCAGTAGATCTACCAGTGGAGGTGTGGATCCATAGGTTAGATCATTGAGCTGCGGTTAAAGGCACAACCATCCGCTCCCCTAAAAGTCAGAGAATAACATGCTAGCACTATCACAGCCGGATTTGAAGAAATAGAAGGTGTAGTGCGAGACTGCACTGGCATGTTTGAAGGAGCACTTGAGGTTCTGATGACTCTACAAGAGGACCCCAACATATAGCGCTTGGAAACAGAAGCGCGAGAACTCCAGTAGCAATATGATAGTGTCCGAGGAACTACGCAAATAGTGGTCCTCACCGAGTGGCTTGCGAGGATGCAGCAGGCTAAGGCACTAAAGGAATAGGTGGACGTGGCACAACACAAGGAGGCAGTTCTCAAAGCACGCGTTCAACCTTGGATTGATGAGGCCTTCACTATCATGGCAAACATCGAAGGAAATCTCATGCACATACATGGGATGCACGCGTAGATGCAGAGAAGCATGCTGGACACAGAGGTCTCAGAACAATGGATGGAGTAGATTCAACAAGCAGCAGCTCAGTGCACTGCGGACCTCAGTACATTTCGAGAACAGTTGGAGGGACTCCGTGCAAAGATTTCCATGTCGACAGAGTGACTCAAGCGCGAGTCACGATGTTTATGTCGGGGGCTTGTTGGGCATGGAATCCCCCCAAGGCATGTTTTAGGTCTCAAAGCCCAAGTTTTGACTCGATATTGTTATAAAGACTCCACGAATTATGGACGTGGAGAGTGAAATGTTTGATAGAGTCACAGGGTTGTCCACCCTAGTCTTGTAATGTAATGTCGGCCTACCAATGGTCTACGGACCATGGGATTGTATAAATAGAGCGAGGCTCTAAGTGTAAGAAAAAGCAAGAAGGAAGAAAGGAGAGAGGATAAAGTTGAAGTGCCTAAGTCTCTCTTGGGTCGTAGAGTACGAGAAGGCTCTACAACTGAGTGTGCAGAGGCCTAGTAGTCCGCAGCTAAATGCGCAAGGCAGAGTCGAGTCTGTAACCAAGGAAGAAAATAATAAAGAGAAGGTTTATCATAATTCTGTTCTTTGGTTAATGCATGTTTATTATAAATTACAAATGTATTGTTTATTTATTGCATATACATGTATGAATGATTTATATTGCTAAGTATAACTTAACACATACAAATAGGCTAAGTCAATCAACTAACAGTGGAATACTAGTAAGGACTTGGGTAATAACCACATTTGGCCCTCGAGTAGGGCTACACGAAGGTAGCATCTCAGGCTTCGAGGTACGGGAAAGTGCGCGTAGCGACGGTGTGCACAGGGTTGAACCGCAGACCTCTTGAAATCATCAGACATCTCCAGAGTGAAGAAACCTGGTTCTAACACCCTCCCATACTACTTCGGGTGAGAGCTCAGTTCGCGCTTTGTGGGCTGTTACCAAAAGGACCAGTAGTACTGGGATTTGTTTGGCTAAATCAACTCTGAACCTGGGTCATGCCCCAATAAGCCAACAGAAGTTTAACAAAGACTTTCCCCAATACTAACTTGCATCCTTGTAACTATTAACTTCCAAACTTGGATTGAATTGATTCATTCTGATATTAGGAAGAGGAGCTTTAGGCACAAACTATAATTCATGTCGTATTCCTTGATTATGACTAAGATGTTTGGTTTCTTTAAATAGAACTGGAAAAATTTCTACCTCTTTGATCAAACTATGTTTAAGCTGAGATTCATGACTTGAACAAACATCATGTTGATTGTTATGTTGTTCCTTTACACACATGATAACAAATCTTTTATTTGAACTTATAGATCACTTCATCTGATTAGCCACAACTAAATTCAAGTGATTTTTGTTTTGTTGTGCCCTGACAATAAATTCAACCCCATCTTTCTTAAGGTGATATTTATGCTCTCTCCTATAGAATATTGCATCACAATCATAAAGATAAGGAATTCCTAAGACAACTCCACATATGTCTACTGGAACCACATCTAATTCCACTTCATCAATGTAATTAGATGTAATGGAAAATCTTAATCGACACTGTTTTGTGACTTTTATCTATGTTGATTTATTTATCCATCCTAATGGGTAAGGTCTTGGATGATTTCATGTCTCCAAACCCAAATTCTTAACTAAATATTCAAATATTAGATTGGCCTGTGATCCACTGTCAAACATTGTATCTATCTTTGTGTGCTTAGAAGTTATCCTTATGTTAAACAATTCAACTCTTTTATCCTCATTTGAAGGATTTATGTTTGATGAAGATGCAATAGTATTTGAACTTGAACCAATGTCAGAAGTTTTACATGTCATAACCATGGCGGTTATCCTCCTTTTATCACCTAAATTTGGACCTAGTTCTTGCTGGATTGCTGCAATTGCCTTCTTTTCATCCTTCTCCTTAAGGGACGTTTTTGTCTTAAGTTCTGGATGAAGCTTCCAATACTTAGATTCATCATGACCAATTCCCTGGCAATGAGAACAAGTAGGTCTTTCCTTCTGAACTATCCTTTTTTTCTTTCTCTTCGAATTGTTTTTCCCTTTACTGTTATTGGAATCTTTGATTTCCAACTCTTTAGATGTTTGCAAGGAAAACTTGAATGGTTTGCCACCAGATTCAATATGCATGGCTTGAACACACACTTCATCAAAATCATCAGGATTAAACATCAATAATGTATGTTGTTGATCCAGGTGGATCTCTAGACACAGTGGCATGGGAAAAAGCTCAAAATTCAAAGTGGCAGAAAGGTGATGAACTTGACATCATATTGAAGTGCTCATCACTGTTACTGGGAATAATGTCCACTTGGAGTTGCTATTCCCACTAAGACTGGTAGCTATCTTAGAAACAAACAAGTTAAAACTACTTTTGTTTTCCTTTATGAAAAATAGACAAGACAGGAACAAAGGACACCAACCTTTGTCTTGCGCTTGGTTCCTTGCTCGGTTCCTCTCCTTCTCGATAGATCTTTGCCACTCCTTCTTTATCTACATAGCTTCAGAGAGCACCTGTGGAATCAAAGCAGCATAATACTATCGAAGAACAGAGATCTATATTCATAAACAACACAGGACCAAATATGTATTAACCACACAAATGCATATACAATCAAACATACATGAATGTGGAGGAAAACTTGAATAGATTTATTAATATCAAGAATAGCAAGAGGATTACAACCAATTGTTCTGACGCAGCATCATCCTCTAGCAAGAAAGCCCTTCTTCACCTCAAGTAAAGCTTATATCACCCAACACTATGCTGTTACACCAGAAAACCAACAACACTTCTCTACAAGATACAAGATTCCAGCCTTTGTATCTTTGTGATGAGGGATCCATATATAGATGATTGTAGGGGGGTGAGTCAGCTTCTGGGATTTTGATTAGTGTCTTCTCTCTGATAGTTCTTGATTCCACTTGGAGATTGATGATCGCTTACTCATCCCTGGTCGAAATCAGAGAGGCAAGTGTCAGAGGGGATGTTTCTGGAAGATTCTATGATCTTCCACCTCGCAAACTGTCTCTTCCATTTGTCCATTCTCGCCCATCACACCCTACAGAGGGGCCATCCAGTATGCATCGCACCCTTTTACACTGGAAGGTGATATGCATCGCACCCCTGCTGCACCGGGCATTTCAGTATGGTCCAGTTTTGACCTTTTCTGAGCAGTTTTCTGTGGAGAACTTCTGGGAGATGATGTAATCAGCTGACCTTGTTCCTTTAGGTAGTGAAGCAACACTTTTAGGGACTTAGGAGCCCTCAATTTATGGACATTTATGATTGGGGTTGTAGTGCCCAAAAATTTCTATAACAGTTGCCCCCTAAATCATGAGGTTGTTAATCTTTTGATGTCGGGTGAAATGCTTTACCATGAGGATCTAAAGTTTTTTCGAGCTGGGAGGTGACCTGTAATAAGATACAATACAATACATTATATTCATAATATTTTTCATGATCTAGTTGAGGCGGGCATTCCCATGCTCAACTTTATAAATTCACTCTCATGTACATAGTACAGACAACCGTCTGTGTAGCAGACTGATGATTCAGACGGAGTCACCATCCTTTGATCTGGATGATCATTTGTTTGGCAATGATGTACATTTGATGTCTTTATATTCTTGAATATATCTCAGCCCGGATGGATGAAACTAGATTTAGGGTCTTCAAAACTCATTCCATCTTCACTCGGAGTACAAGTCGATCCATGTGAAAAATGATTTTTCACATGGAAAGACATCACCTGATTACTAGCCAATGATGTAAGTTGTTAACAAGCACGAGAGGAGTCAACAATAATGTCAATGATCCTCAAGGTACTACAGTACAATTCGTGTGGTGTGAAAAAGGGACTTGGCATCGAACACCACGCAAAATCTTCCGGTCGAAGGTCATTGATGTAAACCTGTCACCGAAAGTGAGAAACTTTCCATTGAGGCATGCAAGCTTCAAAGTACTGAAAGGGGTTGTTCCTAAGTCAACTTATTTTGATTAAATGACCCTGATGTAGACAGAGAAGTGACCCGTCGTAGGAAGGGCTCTTAATGAATCCCACCAATCTACGAGCACAGAATGGGAGCAAATGATTTTGGAGGTGAAAAATGATATGATGATATCAGGGTTCAGGGTGGCAAGTCCATGAAAGAATCGAGCGTCGGAAATGTATTGCAGTGGATGAGACCAAACAGGTGAATTCTCTGAGTGAACTTCTCTTGAACATATCGGCGACACTGACGATGGATTGGCTTAGCATTAACCGCCCAAATTATGGGATGGTGTGATGGACCAATGGTGATGACCAGTGAACGGAACAACCCAACCTGGCATGGATGCGAAAGGAAAGTGTCATGTTCAAGAGCCACTTGCTACCAATAAAGTTTCTTCAAGTTTTCTTCCCAATTTTCCCCAGTCATTGCTGACCAGTACCTCTTTATTTTTGTCAAGCTTGAGGAGGATAACATATGCTTGTTCTATAATTCGCCTGAACCTGTCGCTATGTTTTAACGAGCCTAGCGACAGTGAAACTCGTTCTCGTTCATTTGGACAAGTTTGTCGCTATTCGGTTTTAACGAGTTTAACGACAAGGATAACTCGGTTCTTTTCAATTTTAGAGAGTCTGAAAGGGACGGAAAGGAAATTCCAATGATTCTTTTTCGTCATATAATCCCTTAAGTCTGAAAAAGCGTAAAATAATACGAAAGGGATGAATTTTCGATAGTTTTAACGAGCCAAAACAGAACAACGCTCGATCTTTTTGTGTAATAATCCCTCAGGGTCCAAAAAAAAGATTAAATCATAGGAGGGGTAAGCCTTCCGATAACTTTAACCGAGCCGGAGAGTGCTTAATCGCTCGGCATCTTTTCAATATTTCGCCGGAGTCAGTTGAATTAGCTTAAAGGAAGACTCGTTTTTTCGGACGAGTGAATTTGGATTTCGGGTAGCAGCTGATTAAGGGTAAGGTTTGGAATTTTTCCCAATCCGTAGGTCCACAAGGATGGCTAACATAATCACTCTTTGCAAGATGTTCCTCAAAAAGGGGTAAAAACAATTCAAAATGGAGTCGTATGATCGGCTTGAAACAGAGTGGAGGTGATGATGAGAAACGCGACCAAGGCTCAAAAGTTGATGATAATTGCCTTCAACAATGGTTATTTTACGGGGAATCGGTTTCATTTTTTTAATGAGCTTAAACTCTGGGGAAACATTTGGCTCTATTGCTTCTTATTGTTTAATTTTTTAACGAGCTTGAATTTTCGCGTTTTAAAACTGCTATGATACCAGTCATATAATAAGGATACTCATCTTCAGATGCGTATTTTTTATGGAGCTTGCCACCTTTTAGCTTTGCCTGGATCCTGGTTTCTTTATGGCAAGTAGGAATGGACCCAATTCCTACGAGTTTAAAAGGTTAGAGGACCACAAATTTAAAAAATAAATGGTCGCTCTTCGCTTGCATGCAAAAAGGTTTGCATGCCCCCAGGTATAATGAAAAATTTCTAGGTTACCATATAGAAGCTCTTGCTTTTGCAAGATAGTTTCCATCCACACTGTAGATAGAAACACCTCCTGGCTTAGTCCATCTGGACCAGGGTGGTTCTAAATCCCAACCTCCTAACCTTGACGAGGGAATCTTATTCTGGTCTAACTCTCTTTTCCTATAAGGACGGGTTTCGGATCAGTCATTTTCCTCCGTGGAAACCTACTTTATACCTAGAGTTTCCCTGCTGAAGCAGGCCAGGGTGCATGCCCCTTGGGTTTCATTCATATCCTCCTGAATCACTCACGCTCATCAGGTGGACGGACTGGAGATCGATGAGACATTCCTTGCGTGAAAACACCATTTAGGGATGGCATTTGACTATTTGCTATGTGTGAACCGGGAAATGACAGCTGGTCTACGAGCTTGACCACTCTGTCTTCATGCGGAAAACACATTACTCTAAAGTGTGAGGAGACAACGACTCCCATGCAATGAATATAGTCATGCCCAAGGAGTAGATTATAATCTAAGGGTCCTTGGACCACCATCACGTTCATGTGAACGATTTTCCTTCTCAAAGTAATGGGCACATTGGGAAGGATCCCTAACGATCGACTGGTTCCTTTGTCAAAGGCTGTTAGATTTCTCATTTCAGGCAGAAGCGATGGCGAACCAAGCGCTTTCTAAGCAGTTGAGGAAAGGATACTCACAGAAGCCCCTTCATCTATGATGGTACCAGCCATGACCATTCTGTAAGCTTGTACAATGATTCAGAATGGTACACTAGTTGGTAAACAGGGTCTGCCTAGTAGATTCCAATGGAAGGAAACGACTAGGTTGCTTGGAGGTGGGACTGAACAGACGGTTGGATACGACTCTGACGAACTTCCTTCCTGCGGTAAAGGAACGGGTAGACTGCCCCCAAGTTCGTCGGAGTCTGTGTTTAAGAAAAGAATTTGAACTGTGTCGTTCTCATTCTCTTCAGTGACGGTATCATTTGGAGATGAACCTTCTGAAGGCAAGACCGGGTCAACTGCCGCCTCGACCTTTTGACTTTTGTCTGGTCTGGATTCAGAGGGTTCATTTTCAATGATAGACGTTTCGGCTGACCACAATGGCGTGCCAGTTGGATTTTCAACCAGTGATGGACTTGGCAAGAGTTTCTTATATCCAGGAGGGAGCCGTAGTGGTGAAGCAGGACGGTCATCCAAAACTCTTTTAGCTTCGTCTAGGAAGGGACAACGGTGGACGGCGTGATCGCCTTCACACAGTTTACAAGGAAATTTGCGATTCCTTTTCTGTCCAAATACTTCGCTTTCACTGGTTGACGGTGTACTTTCAACATGATCATCAGATGTTGACGACACCGGATTGTGCAAACGAGGAGACCAATCCCTTAGGATCCGAGGGATGCAAGGACAATCTCGATGATAGTGATCTCCTTTGCAAATGACACATGGAGATTTAGGTTTAGACGGTGCGGTGTGAGGATTTCGCTAGATGACGCATGGTTGCCCCCTTTCGCTTTTGGCTCCTTCTTCTTCTTTTCTTTTTTCTCTTTCCGCTTCTTCTTCTTCTCAATTACTTGATCCTTAGCTTTACCAGCTTCATCAAGCGAAGAGGAAGGAGAGGGAGAAACGGACGAAGTAGAAGGTTGGGGGGTAACTCTAGTATCATCTAGTTGCTGACTCGACTGTTCAGGAATTACAGTATTCTGAACGACAGAGGTAGAGAAGAGCCACACGGGCAAGCCAATCGTCAACCTTGGAAGTGACAATGCGGCCATATGGGGTGCACCAACATCTCCCCAAGAGGAGAAAGGACTAGGATTTCCTCCAAGGGGGAATCCTTGGTTGGTAGACTCCATTTTCCTCAACCTAAAGACCAACAAGGGAACTTGTGATGTTATTCCGATTAAAATAAATTTTAGACACTTTGCACAACTTGTTTTTTCAATTTTTAAGAGTCGAGAAAAAACGAAAGATGACTCTAGTCGCCTTCGATTTTTAATGAGTTTGAAGTGACAAGTGCTCAGATGGACCTTTTCCTTTAAGGAATCTGAAAAGGAATGAAAGAGACTTCTCTGGAAATCTAGGCAGAGGGATTACCAAACCAATCGCAAAACTGCAGAATACTTTTTACGGTACGGAAGTCAATCTTCCTGAATGCTGTGTTCAGTGCATTGCGATCAATAGGGCGACAGACACGGCTTCCTAAAGATAAAGGATATAGTCTATTGTGGTCTCCCAATATATACTCGATCGATACGTGGAGCAAAGTTCGTAGCTGGCGACTTGTCTCTCAAAGTGGAGGAATCACCCAACCAACAATGAAAGCAACAGTTTACCAGGTTTAGCGACGCCGGAATATGTCTCTAGCCTAGACTTAAGATGCTTGTGCATAGGTTCCAAAAGCCGTTTTAGAATTCATTAATTATTTTATAGTTGATCTGTTTAAAAATTTGCTTTCGATATAATTCCGCGTGATGTGTATCAATTCCTAAAATGCAGTTAAATGGATATACAACTGTTTAATCTTCTTTGGCAATGAAAAATCCCAGCTACTAAGGAAATAGAAACTGAGGGTCTTTCAACAAAGAGCACAGAGCACACACTAAATGCACTGTCCTAAATCAAACCAAGCAGTCTAAATGCAAATGCACATGCATGTATTTGTTTTTCAGCCTTTTTAATGTATGAATGACAAGAAGAATGCTAAGTGCAAATCCGAATTATTTTCCAAAGCGACAATACTAACAAATTTCTTTTCAAAATGAAGTGAAGATAAGGACGACACTTTGCGATTTCGAAATGAAAACTGTTTTCGACACTTGAAAAAACTACTAATTCAAATCACATACAAGAGTAACAGTACAATCGACTATCAAGAACAATGGGATTTTCTTCTATGACCGAAAGCGACACTTACGACACTTTCAGATCAAGAAACGACAGTCTGATTACGCTACTTATTTGTAAAAGAGAACTAAAAATGGCGCACAATACATAAAAAAACTTACAGTTCTTTGCCCAATGGAGGCGGAATGATGGAAGAGAAGAGGGTTTCCACAGAGATATACTGACCACAGACAACAAAACTCCTAAATAGATATGAAAAGAGTGAAGAAAAACCAAAGTTTGAAGGTAAAATCAACCTTCTCTGACCATCGCACCTATCACACAGGGAATCCAGTATGCATCTCACCTACTGCACACAGGAAGTGCGATGCATACAAACTGCCTTGAAGAGAGGGTGCGATGGTACCCGTGCGAGACTTTTATCCAGTCTTTGATCACAATTTGCAGTTCAGTAAGTTATGTTCAGTAAATATAAATCACAGGGGTTGATCTAAGGAGGTTACTAGAGCCACCACTAGGGCAATTAGAGTATTTGTAAATCGATTGTTCAATTTATAAACAAAACCCGGAGATAGACTGAAGCAACATTGATCTACTTTGCACTTGCATAGCAAATGCAGTTCGAAAGCTAGCTGGCTTGATTTCAGGCTCCGTCTGTAAGTTTATAAAACAAACAAAAATAGACCAGCAAATAATTTATTCGCTCCCCAGCGGAGTCGCCATTTTGTTATTGGCAATAGTGTCCACTTAGAGCTGCTATTCCCACTAAGACTGGTAGCTATCTTAGAAACAAACAAGTTAAAACTACTTTCGTTTTCCTTTATAAAAAATAGACAAGAGGACAACAAAGGACACCAACCTTTGTCTTGTGCTTGGTTCCTTGCCTGGTTCCTCTCCTTCTCGATAGATCTTTGCCACTCCTTTGTCTACACAACTTCAGAGAGCACCTGTGGAATCAAAGCAACATAATACTATCGAAGAACAGAGATCTATAGTCATAAACAACACAGGACCAGATATGTATTAACCACACAAATGCATATATAATCAAACATACAAGAATGTGGAGGAAAACTTGAATCAGTGAAACAAGAATCGTTGATTTTGGCGATTAATCGCGAGTCATACTTGGGCCAGTGGTGAAAAGTTTCGATTTGAAACTCTGCGAGTAAACTTGCGTTGACCGAGTTTGACTCATGGTCAACGCGAGTTTGACTCGCGAGTCTGGCGATTTACCCGATTCTGCGTTTTTTTGGCGAGTCCCGCCAGTTTTGCGTCGGGTTTTGGGTTTCGGTTTGTGGCGGTAACGCGTTTATAACTTTATCATTTACGTGATAGCGCTGTTTCAATGCTAAAGGAGGCAGAGTAAGTTGTATGCATGAATATGAGCTTGTGGACATGGACCTATAGCGTTCAATTGCAGAAATGTGGAGGTTAGATGCCCAGTTAAATTGTTTTGAAATGTGTAAGTGGTGAAGCATTTCAATGTGAAGAACAAAGATTGGCAGTGGAAGACCAGAGCAGATAGCAACAAGGATATTCTGGTTGCAGTGATTCATAGTCCCGAGTCCGCAGAGTCTTCAGTCGACACCGTCGCAGAGTCCTCAGTCGACAGCGCTGCAGAGCCGCAGAGCTGCGTTCGACGCCGCAGAGCCTGCGTGAGCCTTCAGCCTTGAGGTAACCTGCGTGAACGGTGACGTATTTACTATTCGATATTCCTTTTAACTTTATATGTGAATCGTTGTACTGTGAGTGTGATGCAATACAACAGAGAACGGAGATGCTAATGCGGCAATGCCGTATATATAACCGTGATGTCATAGTCGAGTGCTTAGTCGGCTAGTCCATCGACTCCATCCATAGATTCCATACATATAACTGCGATGGCATACAACAATAATGCCTGCACTGTCATAGACTCACATGTATAAATATAGCACTGTCACATGTATATAACAGCGGACAACCTTAACGCAGTGACATTGTGATTTTAGCAGCACATACAGTAGCTTATCTTACCCTGACTTGAGCAACAAACACACTTACCTTAAAGCATCAGTGTATATTCCAGGCATCATTAGATCATCAAACGTTCTCTGAATCAAATTCTACAATATTTATGATTAGTCTCAGGCTCTCACCCTTAATCAGAGCTTTCCTTGGTCACTCAGGAGTCTGATCATTGACTAAACTAAATGTTATGTGGCCTTTGTTTAACGGTTAACCCTTCTCAAGAAACAAAGAAACTATCTTTTGTTGTAGAAAGCTTTGATGGCACAACATGATATATCTTCAGAGGCATTCATAAAATAGTGACATACTGTCATATTCAATCTTCAAGTTGACTGTGATACATTGTGAGCCCTTTGGTACAAGATAGAGCTGATGCTTGTGGATGGTGATTGACCTGACCTATAGATTCCATTGACAGTGACTTGACATATTAACATATAAACTTAACATATAGAGCCTAGATTCTAGAAGACTGAAGTATGACCGAGTGGTAGATTTGTTAAAACATGAAAGGAGACTTAGCATAGTTTGGAAGTTGTTGATTAAAATTTAATATGGCTAAAAGCCTAAAATATCAATGTTCCCCATTTAATTTTTAATGTGCTTTAGGATGTAAAATTATAAGTGACCATGAACTGTGACGGGCGTGAGAATGGATTGAGAAAAGCTCTTTCAAATGTCATATATACAGAAACAATTATTTACCCCGAGAGTGATATCCAAGTATTTTGAACTTCATACACAGTTTTGATTTGCCTCAGTGTTTCACTTAGGAGTCGAGAAAATCTTTCTGGAAATAAGCAAAGTTACAAACATAACTGTGATAACATGATGATGCAAGGAAGTCATAAAGGATAAAAGTTTTCGAAAAAAGTGAAGAAAGTAGGAAAGCATGCAAGGATGACCTAAAATACTCATAAGTGTTGAGATTCACAAGTGTTTTCAAGAGAATCAAACAGAACCAAAACCAACCCAAATTCTGCAAAGAAGAAAGAGTTAAACAACAGTAGGGCAGCCAAAAGAGGTGCAGCCCTACAGAGAAAAATAAACCCCAGCACAAGTACACTAGAGAGAGAAATAATCCAAGCACAACATAGATCAAAGTTATAGACTTGACAGTGATTTGACACATATATTTGATACATGGCAGAGATCTAAGTGATCTTGCAACAATCTTCATATGCATAGATGATAGATGATGGCACTTTCTTGGTGTGCTTTTGTGCCAATTTTGAGAGCTATGTTGTGCTCCATTGAATAAAACCAGTGTTCTGCATGTTTTCTGGTTTTATTGAAAGGCAACATTTCTATATGTTTACTGACATCTGTCTTCATTTAATTTTTTAAATTTCTAGCATATTTTAAACTTTTGGATCATTTTTAAATTTGATTTTTTGTTGTCTTTCACAGGAGCCACAAATTAAATAGAAGCCACGACTCCAAATCTTAACAGAAGCCACAAATTAAACACAAGTTCAAAGCAACAACAATGCCAAGAGAGATGGACTTTGCTTGGGCTTATTGTGACAAGATTCCTGGAAAATCCAAGCTCCTTTGTAAATTTTGCAAAAAGGAATGTAGTGGAGGCATTTATAGATTTAAGTTCCACCTTGCACAAATACCTGGCCATGATATATGTATTTGCGGCAAGGTTGACGATAATGTCAAATACCAAGCAACCTTGGCCCTTGAGATGTTAGATCAGCATAATGCCAAGAAAGCAAAGCAAAATATTGAAATAGGAACTCTTGGAGTTGATATTTTTTCTACCACTAGCCCCATGTCACCTCACTCTATTGAATCCTCAATGCCGTTCCCAAGTTTTCCACACATGCCTCCAAGGCCAAGTCAAACTCAAAGCCATACGAGTCCTTCGACGCCTTCCTTCAACACTGGAGGTGGAAACATAAACACCTTTTTTGCTCCCCGCACAAAACCCGGTTCCCAACCTACCTTGGATGGCATTGGTTGGAAAAAAAATATCTATAGTCAGGCAAGGAAGGCCATTGCTAACTTTTGGTACTATTCTGACATACCTTTCCACTGTGCCAGAAGTCCTTATTGGCAAGCTATGATTGATGCAATTGCTGTTGCAGGTCCAGGGTTCAAAGCCCCTACATCAGAGAGCCTTAGGACATATATGTTGTTAGAGAGTGTTGAAGATGTCATACTTGTGCTAGCTGAGTTTCGTTCATCATGGGTAGAAACAGGGTGCACCATCATGAGTGATGGATGGACAGATCAGAGGAATAGAACTTTAATAAATTTCCTTGTATCTTGTCCCGCAGGCACAATGTTTCTCAAATCAGTGGATGCTTCAGACAAGGTTAAGACTGCCCAACTTATCTGTGAAATGATGGAGGAAGTCGTTCAAGAAGCGGGAGAAGAACATGTTGTACAAATTGTCACCGATAATGCAACTAATTATATGGCTGTTGGTAGACTTTTTGAGATTAGGCACCCCACTATCTTTTGGACCTCTTGTGCTGCCCATTGCGTAGATTTAATGCTTGAGGACATTGGTAAGCTTCATTGGATACATGAGGTTGTGGAGAAGGCAAAATCCATAAACACTATGAGAATATACACTGAAGGTAAAGAAATTGTTCGACCTGCAGTGACTAGATTTGCAACAAATTTCATATCTTTGCAATCTGTGGTTGAGCAAAAGATAAATTTGAAGAGGATGTTCTTGGGACCTGAGTGGATGGGATCTAAACATTCCAAGACCCTTGAAGGCATCGAAATTACTGCACTTGTGTTTAATGATGGTTTCTGGAAAGATGCCAAAGAGATTATTGCTGTGATGGAGTCCCTTGTTAGAGTTTTAAGGTACTTCAAGTCTTTTGACTTTTTCATTTTTTAAATTTCATTTCAAGCTTCTTTTTATTTACAATGTTTCATATTTCTTTAAATTTGAATGCTTGAACTTTCAGGATGGTTGATGGTGACAAACCCGCTATGGGTTACATTTATGAGGCGATGGATCTCGCAAAGGAGTCCATCAAAAGAAGATATGGGGATGATGAGACAAAGTATATGCCTCTTTGGGACATTATAGATGCACGTTGGGATAGGCAATTGCATTCCCCCTTACATGCTGCTGGGTACTTCTTAAACCCACAATATTTTTATGATAAGAGCAAATTTAATGAGGATGGGGAGGTTGGCAGAGGACTTATGACATGCATGGAAAGGTGCTTCCTTGATCCAGAACAACAAAGTCGTGTCTTTTCCCAACTACAAGATTATAGGGCACCATCTAAATTGTTTGCCTACACTAGTGCTATAAGACAAAGGTCTAAGATGTTGCCAGGTACCCAGCTTGAAGGCTTCATCAATTCATTAAATTTGTTTAAAGTTTAAACTTTATTTTGTATGTTAAATGTTTTATTTTATTTTATTTTCTTTTTAAGTTTTTACTATTTACTAATTTAGTACTTCTACTCACAAACCCTTACCACTTGCTAGGTCTTTGGTGGCAAAACTTTGGTAGTGATACGCCAGATTTAAAGAGATTTGCCATTCGAATCTTAAACCAAGCATGCAGTGCTTCAGGTTGTGAATGCAACTGGAGCATGTTTGAGAAAATACATTCTAAGAAGCGCAACTGATTGACACAAAAACGCTTGAATGACCTTGTATTTGTCCATTACAATCTACGACTTCGCAACAAACAAATACAAGGTGAGATTCGAGAGCTTGAATTTAAAGGTTTCATAATCTAGTTCGTACTTTAAAGTTCAAAGTTCAAACTTCAAAGTGAAACTTTAATTCACATTTCAATGTCTCATGATAATGACAGGTATGGATCATTCACTAATCGACCTTGAAGAGATAGATTTGCAAGCTACAAATGCGGTAGACTGGGTTCAATTAGATGAGCCTCCTCTTTTAAGCCTTCATGACTTGGAGAACTTTGAGAGTCAAGCAAGCGAAGGAATGGAAGGAATAGCTTCTAGTTCTCACTCTTAAGAGTCTTAGACTCTTAGTTGCTGATTTTTTTCTGATTAGTATGCAGTTTTTTGTAAACTTTTAGAAGCATATGCTTCTAAGGACTCAAGACTAGTGCTTTGGATCATGTTTGGACTCATAACATATATGAGATACTTATTTATTCATGATATTTTGGACATCTATTGATATTATGCATTGTTTGGACATGCCTTTACCCAATATTAATGAAAAATGGTTTTTTTAATTCAATATATGTGTATATTTTTATTTAATGAATTCAACGATTTTTTGCCGATCCGATTAAAACTCTTCGCTCTTTTGCCTCACCGATTTATTGCCGATTCCGAGTTTGGTAACATTGACTTGAATAGCTTTATTAATATTAAGAATAGCAAGAGGATTACAACCAATTGTTCTGACCCAGCATCATCCTCCAGCAAGAAAGCCCTTCTTCACCTCAAGTAAAGCTTAGATCACCTAACACTATGATGTTACACCAGAAAATCAACAACACTTCTCTACAAGATACAAGATTCTAGCCTCTGGATCTCTGTGATGAGGGATCCATATATAGATGATTGTAGGGGGGTGAGTCAGCTTCTGGGATTTTGATTAGTGTCCTCTATCTGATAATTCTTGATTCCACTTGGAGATTGTTGATCTCTTACTTATAATAATTACAACAAGTAGGAAGAAAATGAAAGATAAAGGAGAATGTCACTTTTATTTTAAGAATTTTACATTCCCATGAATTGCATAGCAATACTAGGGCCATAGGCTTGATTATTAGGCTGAGGGCCATTGGCTTGAATATTAGGCTAGCCTAGGGGAGAAGTAGAAGTGGGCCAACCAACTGAACGAATAAAAAAATAAGAAAAGGAAAATTTTTTACATTGGCTTGCCTAGGTACAAACTTCACGAAACTGGTCGACTTAGTACTGAAATGGCCTATTCCGGTTTGGAGGCCTAGTTCAGATTGATTTTGGGCCAAAAACGGTTGGACTGGCTGGTTCCACCGATTCTGGTCTAATTCTGATAACATTGGGTTGAAGACAAATGGTGGAGAAAAAATTCTCCTATGGGTGTCACCCATTGGTGGTGGGTAACAGTCCTAATCAAAAGGAGTCCAGTAAGGATCATGTAGCTGCATCAACAGAGGTAGATATGTTTTTTGCCTAGTTTGAGAAAGATTTCTCATTGATAGCTTGCATGGCAAGCTCAACAGGCAGTAGTGTATGGTATATTGATTTAGGATCATCCTTACCACATGATCAGGAACAAGATGTATTTCAGGCACCTGCAGAAGAAGGACATTCAGTTTCAGATTGAGCTAGGAAATGATGGCATGTATGTAGTTAGAGGAGTTGGTACTGTCATTTTTCAGAGGGAGTTAGATAAGCCTCTTCATCTCAAATATGTCCTCTATGTTCCAGGCCTGAAGAAAAACCTTGTCTTAGTAGCTACCCTTGAAGAAAAGGGTTATGATGTCATCTTCAACAGAGGTAAGGCTTATCTCCAACACTTAGCTTCTGGATGTAAGAAGCAGATAGGTGTGAGGATGAAATATCTCTACAAGTTCTAGGTAGAGACGGACATAGTCTTGAGTAGCAAGGTAGGGAGTGCATAGAGTAGAGAAGTGATGGTTGAGGAGTGCAAATCTCTGAGGGAGTCCTTAGAGCAAGAGCATGTTAGAGCACCTGAAAAGAAGCTACTCAAGATGGAGCCTCAACCAGTATCTTAGTTTGAGTCTCGACAAGTTGGCAGTTGGGACGACTAGCAGGATGATGACGAGTAGAGCCCAAGGCGAGTGGAGGTAGCCACTCAGTCAGTGATTCCCAGTATAGGGAGAGTTTGAGCCAAGTGGGTAGGGGAGTTGTTTGTGGCGAATCAGAAGAGAGTTGGACCTCCTAGTACCACCTTCAGCCAGAGTAAGCAACCATAGAGTTACACAAGGTGCATGGCACTTATGATTGAGGTGATAAAATTGCAGAGCATGGTTGGAAAGAACAAGTCTTTAGATCAGATTCCACAACAGGAAGCAGGGAAGTCTTCTAGTTTAGAGGGAGTAGTTGCAACAACAGATAACGTGGTAGTGTTGAAGACAAATCCAGGTGGATGAGGTTCTTCCAGAAGTACCTTCCTCGCTAAGAGGGAGTGTTGAAAATGTAGCAAGCAAGGTCTTCTGGTTTGTGCCTTATTAGTGAAGACCTCAAATTGTCGTCATGAGTTAGACTTCAGTTAGGATGAGTTATTTCTAGTTTACAGGAATAATCATCAAGTTAGCATGTGTAGAGTTGGAGCTTTAGTTAAGTGGAAGTCTTCATCAATTAGACTACATGATTGGTTGGTTGTTAACAGTTCATTTCGAGTGAGTTAGTCTTCAGTCTTGATTGAAGGAAGAGCGAGTTAGATCTCTAGTGTTGATTGGAGAGAGCACGAGTTAACAACTGCAATGATGATTGGAAGGAGAACGAGTGACACTCTCAGTTGACTCGCTATCCCAACTCGAGTTCTAAATTTGAACTAGTCTAATATAGCATTTGAATCTATAAAGGAAGGATGAAGGCACAAGGAATAACAATTGTTTTATGCACAAAGGTTTGTGACAAGACAATGTTCACGAGTTAGTGTGAGAGAGCCTTGATTGTGGAGCACATGATTTGTGTCCTAAAGAATTAGAGCATAAGTGTGCTAGGATTTAGGAGAATTGGTTATGTGCAGGTTATGCAGAGCTGGGGTCCTAAAAATTAGGAGCTCAAGTGCGCTAAGAAATAGGGCCAGAAGTCCACTAGGAAATAGGAGATTAGATCAAGGAATAAGGAGGCCAAGTGCGTAAGGAAGGAGGAGCAAAATTGAAGCAAGACAACAAGGTTTGCAGAGCAAGTCAAGGAGGCAGCAGAGGATCAATTATGTGCAGGAACTGAAATCAAGTAGTGATCAAGGGAGACCAAGATTAATTGTATTAGTTGAGATTTGTGTGAGAAGCTTTCTCAAGAGAGACAAATTGCTTTGTAATAAATTCAATTGCTCCAAGACAATCAATAAAATGACCACATCAAGCAAGCAGGTTTTCCTTGTTGGGTGTTCTGAGAAACGCATGTCAATTTGTGTGATGTGTTTTTATATCTCTGGTGTTTTTATTCCGCTGCTTATAAATTGTTAAGAAACTTTGTATCTTGGTGAAAGTAAACTAGTTTTCGGTTTTCAATAATTCACTCAGTAGTTGCAGAGTTTCGTGGAAATTTAACAAGAGTAGGCTTTGGTCCTTACATCCAATTTATTTGCTCATTTCATTAAAAGATGTTTTTCTAGAACCATCTCATCATTTCATCTTGGACCTTATTGCATAAGTTCTAGCAATCCTATCCTAGGGAATCCCCCCTTGAGCCAGAGGAGAGTCGACCTAAAGTGTAGAAGAGGGTTGGTGAGATGAAAATGGTCTCCCTCTCAGTTACATGAACATGCATGCCTTGGATTTCCTCTAGCATTTGAGTTTCCAAATCGGCACATAAATTGACTAATAACTCCATTTTTATTTCACTCGATCTAGGTGCATTGTACTAGGAAACGGGGAAAATTATTCTTGCTATATATGCTTAGGGTTTGTAATTCCTTTGAATTTAGCATTCTAAGAATGAGCCACCTTATAAACTAAGCCATTTAAATCATTGCAATCAAAGGGCAAAAGAATCAAATGTGAGCATCCCTTAAAAAAAGCTCTCCTTGAATGCACCTATCCTTAAACATCAAAATCCCTATCTAGAGATGATCCTCTTGAAGTAGATAAACTAGGCCTTTTTATTGTTGCTGAATATGCCCCATTTGGAGATTGAGCTTGACCGCCCTCAAAGAAGAGTGGGTATGGCCAACCATGGCATCCCAATTTTCGAATCCTCACACAACCCCTAACTAGTATGTGATTGTGCTCATCCCCCTATGCATGGTTTCACTCTCCCTGTAATTGAAATCATTGATAAATCAATAATTTAACACTAAGAGCAAAGAAAACTCAAAATTGATTTAATATCTATGTTGGTGATTTGAGTTGGCCATAGATTGATTGATTATACATTATTCAAGCCATACATTTTCCATTATAGCTTAGAATCACAACTGAAATAAGTTTTGTAAAGTGTAAATTGACATGTGTTCTTAACTCCAAAAAAACACTCCAAAATGCCTAAAAATCACATATGTTAGTTTCACCTAAAATTATGAAAATTGGGACTTTGCTAAATCTTGTTTCATACACACTTAAGATAAAGCTTCAAGTACATAAGATGAAGTTACAAGTACATATCAACAACTAAATACAAACTTGCAAAAGCCATGCTCTCCAAACCCTAGCTAGCGGATCCACCATAGGTATTGAACCCTAGCCACCAATTCCTCCTAGCTAGAATTCACTCCCAATGAAAGTTGGTTGTTTCACCAAAGATCAATAACTAGCAAGTCTAGACATCGATAAGCCCTCTTTGGCACATACACTTGCATCACACAAGTCTATATGAAAAAGCAAGATAGTGTCCCTTTATCTTCTCCACATCAAGCAATCCAAGTAGTAATAGGTTTCCAATGCCACAAAACCTAAGTCTTATTCTCATAAGAACCATTAGACTCAAGAGCAACTGCTCCCAAGTTCAACTCCTATGTATGTTGAATATGGGACCTTGCACAAATCGAAGCTCCCTTCTAGAGATAGTTCGGTTGTTTGGATCAACTCACTTGCAAAAAAAAAGAACTCAAGTGGGTTGCCCCCTAGTTGGCCCTTTCCATATGACTAGATAGCCCTGAATGGCAAGAATTGTCAGCTTTAGCGTAATTTTATTTATCACCAAGAATAGTTAGAATAAAAAATCCCAAATCATTTATCAAGAAAAAGAATGAAAACGATATTCACTCCACACAATTCATAATCAAAACTTACACAAGGGTTTGCAAAAAGTGAGCTCTTTATTATGATAGCACTTATCTCAATTGACAACAACAACCTTACAAATGAGGGGAGGCTAGCATTTATAGACAAAATTGTAATGGCTAGAAAATGACTAGTTTTGACTCTCCTTTAAGAAAATATTTTATTAGTAATCCACATGTTGGAGACTTAGTAAATAGTTCATGAAATATTACAAAATAAACTTTAACTTACCCACTCCGGGGTCAACTTGGACAAATCTCCATGGTTTAGCTCAAAAATTTCCTTTGCTTGTAGTCCACAAGGGATAAGAGTCAAAATAGTAGGTTTTGAAGGCTCAAGATTCTACTAGTTTGGTCCATGACAAATTCAACTTGGTCCTTGGAGGAGTGCGACTTGATTGAGGAACTCGATTTGGTCATTTGGTGGACAAATTCATCTTGCAACGACTACTTTCTTGGTCCAATGCTTAACTTCCCGGTCCATCTTCCTTTTAATGGCTAGTTGACTCATGCCAATGGCTACTTTGACCTCGAATAGCTAGTTCAACTTGACTGTTCCCTTTGGATAATTTGACTTAGCTACCCTATCATTGGATTTTCAATGCCCTTGCCCACTTGGCAATTCTAGAATATGGGTATTGTTTAGCTGGTCCTGATTAGTACTCAGTATTGTGAACTATGAACTACCACCAAGACTATGTTGCATTAGGAACTATGAACTACCTTGTTTAGCTGGTCCTGATTAGTACTCAGTATTATGAACTATGAACTACCACCAAGACTATGTTGCATTAGGAACTATGAACTACCTTGTGAAGCGTGAAATGTTGTCAAATGAGACTGCTATGCTTTGACAGTTGTCATGAGGAATACTGCACCAAAGCCAAGGTCACCTACAAACTCAATAGACCCTAACTGTGTGGAATGACATAGGTGCATCATGAGGCGGGTTGGATTGGCCCATACATTGGTGATCACCCCTAGGAATCTAGGCTCCCATAAAATGATAAGTCCATAAGAGAGTTCACCTAAGGCCCTCCAATACTATACCTGATGAGAGTAACCCGAGGTGAAACTTCAAGGGTTGAGGCATGGTTTGATCAAGACAACAAGATACAGACTCAAAATACATGACATAGGTCTAGGATACCTAATATAGGGCCTCACATGGTTTTTATGTTGTTTTTGACTTGTGACCTTGAGCTTACAAAGGTGATGAAAGATGTTGCAAAAGTTTTTATGTACCCCTGTTGACATGCAGGGTAACAAGTGGCTCCGACTGTGGGATACATGCTGTGTTCGGGAGGATGTGACAACCTCAGAATTTTCCACCTGTCACCTAAAAGCTTGACAATACATCATCAATATAGGGAGAGAATCAGACCAAAGTCCTATCCCTTCCTAATATGGCAATAAAAATTAAACTGAAATGACAACCTATCTAAGAAAGTAAATAGCAGAAACGGAAACATGACAAGGCAAAATATATAACTAAACTAAAGCATGAAAAAACATAACATCAATGAAATGAAACCATGCGAGCACAAATTGAAACTACAAAATATTTAATCTAATCTAATACTCATGATAAAGAGCTTATTCGTCCTATACGAATCTACTTATAAGAAGCAAAACAAGTTAGGTGAAATCATATAACCAATGGAACCAGTAGATGAATTTATCATTACCTTTTATTTTACCTCTGTGTTTGGTTGCTAACCAAAACTATGAAACATCAAACGTGCATAAGGCATATGTTGAAACCTCATTCATGACCTGGCCGGCTCCTGCAATGGGATGCTCATCATGTTGAAGAAAGTTGAGTAAGTGCCAAGGTTTATTTGTATTACTGCAGGTTTCTTCGATCTACTGATCAATGGGGCTATTATCATGATCTTTCTCAGTGTAGGCATATGGCCATTCGCTCATGTTTTTCAGTGTATTGGTACGCTCATCATGGGATGCTCATCATGTTGAAGAAAGTCAAGTAAGTGCCAAGGTTTATTTGTATTACTGCAGGTTTCTTCAATCTACTGATCAATGGGGCTATTATAATGATCTTTCTCAGTGTAGGCATATGGCCATTCACTCATGTTTTTCAGTGTAGGCATATGGTCATTAACTCATGTTTTTCAGTGTATTGGTAAGCAAGGGAGATTTTGACAGTGGCTCTAACTGGAACCTGCACAAAGACTGTCGTCCTCCCTGGCTATCCCTGGTCACATACACAAACAACTGATGAGAAACTTCATGAGAATTGAAAATACATTGGAAACCACAACTTACAGTCAGCTGCTTTAATCGGGAAGGCTGAGAGCTTGTGAAGTATGTCTGGAAATGAAAATGCTGCGGCCTGCCCACCATGGCAAGGTTCACATCCTTTGGATCAAATGGATCTTCATACACCTGATAACCACATGCCAAGGCTATCCACTGCTGAAAAGTCGCTTTTTTAGCTTGAATGTAGAAGTCCCCTTTCCATACCTGTACGTATGTCTGCTGCATGAGTTGATGTGGTTGCTCATAATCAATGGGATAACTTGGTTGCTCATGGCAACCAAAGTTCTGTTTTTTGTGTTTGGGTGTGTGTTTTCAGGGTTCTTCTTGGATCAACCAGTTCAGATTAGAATTGGATGGTTCGACTGATTATTAAACCAAACTGTCCTCTTCAAACCCAAATGCGCAAAAAAGGAAATTATCCTATTTTTGGAATTGTCTGAACTGTTCAGTTCAGTTAAGAAGTGATCCCAAACTGGTTCATAGTCTGGACTCTGAACTGGACTGGAAAAGGGCTAAAACAGTCTGAATCAGAACTGGATGGTATAGTAACACATGAACAACAGATAGCCTGCTTAGATTTCTTCAGTTTCAACATCATATTTTTGTGCAATAACTTTAAACATAGATTTTAAGGCCTTTGAGCAAGAACAGCATGGAAATGCTTTGTGGCTTTTTATGTTGGTGTTTTAAGGGATTTTTGACTGTTATTTTAAGTGAGATTGACATATAGCAATGTTCTTATCTTTCCTTATTTGAATTGTATGTGCTATTTAGGCATTCCTTTCTACACGGGATGAAGAATATAACTTAAGAATCATGCACGCTAGATTTTGGTTTGTCTCAAGAATGAGAACTTTACCTTATGATGTGTAGGAAAGAGTAGCTAACATTTAGGCATGATTGTAAAGGCAAGTTTTATTAAACATGGTAGCTGACTTTGTTAGATCAGTTTATTGAACATTTCATTCATGCAATGAGCTTTTTGTCCTTAGATAAATGTTTTATTACTTGGTCTCACCTTTTATGATTATAGCTTGCTGTATACATGGGGAGTTTGAAATTCATTTTATGGCTTGTTGGGTAAATTGTCAAATGAAGAAACAAGAGCAATTTCTTCTAGTTTCCTTTCCTTGAACGTGGCTAAGAAACAAATGCAAATGCCTGTAGTTTTCTGTATACATGGGAGTTTGAAATTCATTTTATGCTTATTAGGTAAATTACTAAATTGTTAATTTAAGAAACCAGAGCTATTTCTTCTAGCTTCCTTTCCTTGATTGTCTCTAAGAAACAAATGCAAATGCCTGTTCTTAAAGTTCAATTCTACTGAAATAATTCCTTATCTTATTATTCGTTAGAACCGTATATTTGTTATATTAGATACAGGAAAAAAAATAGATCAACCCTTCTGTAGCATGTGAGGCTAGCTGGTCATTGCAGTCACAATCAATACGGTTGGATGCTAATTGCTATCATGATCTATGTTTCTTATGCATAGGTGTCTGCTAACTGCCTTCCAGCCACGGAAAACATCAGATACCTAGCTGCTCAGGCTCTTTTTACTTTAACAACACATAAAAACATATACACACATAAAACAAATATAAAGGCAATTGTAGTTCAAATTTGTTATCGAATTCTTTATCGTCTTTAGCATTGATGCAAAACATCAAACATATGTAATTTCTGTCGTCTTATAATTGAATGATGATTTTATGGTTCTAGTGAAGTTGTATCATTTCAAGAACCTCACTTATATTTTTGGAAATGTTGTTAATATGTGACTTAATTATTTGTTTTGTTCAAAGGAATATATAAAACTGTATTACTGATTTTGTTCATGTTTGTAGATGAGAAATGTTCTTTTCTGGGATTGCCATTTCTTCTAGAATCTAAGTCCTCTCCGTTTTTGTGCATCAGGGAGTTTGAGAAGCTAGAGAATCGTTTCTTATCCCCTTTGGTAGAGACACTGGCTCCTATAGCAACGTTAGCTGTGGAGAGCCAGGTTATTAATTTCTTTTTTGAAATTCTACCTTTATGCTATATAAGAATGTTTCTCAAGCCTTTTTTCTTCTGTCTTTATCATAAAGATTTCACACATTGTTGATGTTATGTAATTTTTTTTGCACCAGATATAGTCTCTTAACAGTGTGACACTATATTAATAATCTTGTATGTCTTTTTCCATGCAGGTTCTGTATCACACACCAAAGGCAGCCCATTCTCACTGGGATCAAAAGTCTGCAAGCTACGTGTTTCATCTCAAGGACCTTCCTTTCTTTGTATGCTCTTATGAACAAGTGCAATTTCCATTCTATTCTTTAATATTGCATTTTGCATGCTGCTTTTATTTTCTTGCCCCTTATTAACTCCTGTGCAAGATAATGGGTTTTACGTCTGATTTTTTAATGCTTGTCACTCAATCCAATCATGAATTGGGGATTTATTTCCTGATATCAGGGTAAAGGCACCTAGTTTCAATGTGATATAGTTAGGTTTAACTGGCCTTGTATTTGACATTTCTTAGTCCCAGAACATTATGACTGATTTAAGATTTAGGATTGAGGTCATAGTGAGGGCCATTATTTCTATCCACAAATCCAGAAAATTGAAATTGATATTGAAATTTGTATTATTCTCCTCTAAAGTCCAAATGTTGGAGTTTCGCATATAACACAACCATAATTAATCCATAACATAGCATATCACAAGCATAGATGAAATCTCTTACAGAAGAGAGAAAACCATAGACACCATAGCCAAGCCATCAACGCAAGGGACAAGATATGTCATGGGTATCCTTGATATCCTAATATTCAATATGAAAATAAATCAGATCATCACTGCAATGCATGGCGATTCATACAATGTCATTGACTCATTTCACAATATGATTCAATACAAATGAGACTAGAGTCTTCTCAACATATAGGTTTGGGTTCTTCATCGAACACCCCAAGTGTGGGTCCACAACCTAAAAGATGTCCAGATAAGTTGGTCAAGACACCTAGTTGGGTTACATATGCCCTAATTGGTTGGCTCTTTTAGTCAGTTGGCCCTATCAATGACTATCAGTTGGATTTACTTATATCCCATGATTTAATCTTCCACCTTTTAAACACAACTTTTAGGTCAACAATAAAATTACATGAACATCCCCTCTTAATTTTGTTCAAGTAGGGACCAATAGAAAATGATCAATGTTGTTAGTGAATAAACCAAACAATACATGGTATAGTAATGCTCTATGGGGAGGCTACATCATTGCCACCTCAATAATGTCAACAAATTGTCTCCATGTTATCAAACAAGCTCTAGTCGATCATTCGAGTGATCAGTGCTATAGTCGATCAATCAACCACATAGTGATCAATGTGTACCCTCAACAATATCATGTGGGGTTTACACACATCCCAACATTCCAACAAACTCATGGTGTAATGTCCTCTCCAAATTGAGGGCTTATGGAGGACATAATAGCCTATTTGGCCCCATACTCTATAGTCTTGTTAAAGGGGTAAAAACCCAATGTTTCCTATGTTGGGGCAATATTGGGCAAAAATTGGGTCGGCTGGGGCTAAATTAGGGGTTGCACATACAACTCCACACTTTGTTGGAGCCCATGGAAAATCTATAAATAGAGGAGGGTTGAGATCAAATGAGGCATCATCAATTTTGGATCAATTCATGTATTTTCTTGAGCTTAGCTTTGAGGGTTTAACACCCCTTCCTCCAAATCAATTTTGGTGGTGCAAGATTCCACCCTAGTTGATAAATCTCTTTGATTCTTTCTATTTGTCTTGGCACGGGTTTCTCTTCATATAATAGCAAGCATAATCTTCTCAAGTTCTGTAATGGCGTCTTGAAGCAAGACGAGCTCTTCACTGAAACTTAGAATTTGGGCAGATCGTAGTTCTCTGTGGAATAGGCTGTAGTTCCTAACATAGATGAATTTCTGAGTCATAACACTGGCCAACAATTCTGAAAACTTGCTACACGTATCACCCTGAAGCATATTGCAAAGTCTGGGGTAGTCACATGATCTGAACGTATTCCAATCTGTGCAATTAGTCGGTGTCCAATCGTAGTTCTCCTGTACAACCGTTTGATTCCAAGGACGCCGAGCTAGGAGGGTTTCTGTGCTTCATACCATAGGGCTGAACCCTTAACCATAAACAAAGGATTTATGTCGTCGTTTGATTTTAGGGACGCTGAGTCTCCTAAGGCAGGAGCAAGAAGGTTTTCCGAGCTTTGTTCCACAAGATCGAGGCCCTAACAGTAAGCGTAAATCCTGTGTAGGTACCAAAACTTAGATTGAAGCAAATTTGGGATAAAGGCCGAATCCAGACCTAAGGTCCATTTATGTATCTAATTAATTATCAACATTGCAGAAAGGCTCAGACCACTGATTAGGGCAATTTTATTGAATTTGTACACATTGTTTGGATCGCATTGGGAATTCCATTGGTTATTGAACGATTATTGGAATTAAGCTTGTTTTCAGATTACGTAATATTGTTGGGTCATTGATAGATAAGCATCCTGTTCATCATTGGAATTTGGATTTTGTCTTGGATTAACTTATGGTTTATCGTATTGTGTTGATGACTGTTGTATTAATTGAGCTATGTGTTGTTGGAACAATATTGACTATACTTGTATTGTGAGCCATTTTTTAAAATGATTTGTTACAAAACCCTAATAATATGCGGAAAACCCTAGGCAAAATAAGAAGCCCTAAAAAGCAAAATTGCCCTGGATCATTACAATGGTATCAAAGCACAAGCATCCTACCAGCTTATGATTTCTTAAGTCTTGTATGCTTCTAGCAGACACCAACAACATCACAGTAAGGAAGAAAATGAACACACAACGTTCAACCATGGGGGAAAGAGTAGGGCAAGGATGATAGGATCCTGACATCTTGTTAAATGCGATACTCTAGGGGCAACAAAAAATGACAGACATATTAATGCAAGGACAACAACAAGGACAACAATTGATTCAAGGCTAAGAGGAGTTTGCTCGCGTATTAGCTCATGGACAACAGTAGTTCAATTAACTAATGGTCGAACTCCTAGGTAACCAAAACATTGCTGGAAACAATAGGATCGTGTCTGAAGGTAGCGATAACCATAATCCTGGTCCTCCTGTACACACTAATGTCAGGGCAACCAACAACAAAAATTCTGGATCGTTACGTTCTCAATTTATAAATAATCAAGCAATGATAGCCTTAGAAGCAATAGAGCAAATAAACTCTTTGATGACTATTTTCGGTAGCAATATCAAATTCCGAGATAGACCAAGGGAGCAACGGAATTCTGATCTAATGCACAAGGTAAGTAAACTTTCTCTTCCCCCATTTGATTGATCATCCAAATGTCTAGCAAGGGCTTGGGTGTAAAAAATAGACACCTACTTCAAACTTAACTCTATGTTAGAAGCAGACGCATCTAATTCGTGGCACTAGACCTAGAAGGAGGCGCAAATGATTGGTGGTATCATGAATTGGTCACTTTGGGACATGCAAACATCACTTATGTAGACTTTACATATAGGTTGATAGATAGATTTGATCAGAAGAACCCAAACACACTTCAGAGAATTGGCACAACTTAAACAAACCAGATTGCAGGAAGAACTTATTGCAGAATTTGAACGAATTGCAGTCATAGTGATAGACATATTGGAAGATTGATTAGTCATGCTCTTTACAGAGGCATTAACCGAGCCCCTATAAGGCTAGGTCAAGGTGTTCAATCCCATAACCCTTTAAGATGCCATCAAGAAGTACACTTTAGAGAATTGGCACAACTCAAACGAACCAGATTGCACGAAGAACTTATTGTAGAATTTGAACGAATTGCAGTCATAGTGATAGACATATTGGAAGAACGATTAGTCATGCTCTTTACAGAGGCATTAACCGAGCCCCTACAAGGCTAGGTCAAGGCATTCAATGATCAATCTCATAACCCTTTAAGATGCCATCAAGAAGACTTGAGACATGGGAAATGTTGATTTGTGTAGCTTGGGAGGTACTCCAAGCCCCAGGGTTTAGGGTTTGGAGGGCAAAGTGCCACAAGGGCAGCTTGTGGGCTTGGAACCCAAGTATGGGGTTTTGGCACCCGTCGTGTTTTGGGGAAAAACCATGATGGATTCACAGCATGTGATGGATGAGGATGGTAGTGCTCGGAAAGACGATTCCAACGCATTGAAAATCGTCCGAATCTGAGTTGTTGTTAGAGAGATATGAATTTTTGAAGTTGACAAATTAATTTGGTTGTCAAGTGGGCTGACTTGATATGTGTCACTTCAAGTGAGATGTTGATCCATTGTATGTGTATAAATACAAGGCGTATTGAGGTCATTTAAGCATCCAATCTTGTGCAACACGTACCTTAGAAAGAGAACTCCTTGGAGAGAAGAATTATATGCCCTAGTTGCAGCAAAGGAGGATCTGAAACAATGTGGGTTAAGGTATGTTCAGAGGTCCGTTTTTGAGGACAGAATTGTTGGTGGGAGGGCCGAAGCCCTGTTCTTGTAGGCCACAACCAACGCAGGGACAGGGAGTTAGTTTGGAGGTTGTTTGGTGGGTGGACAGTCCTCATAAGAGGCTGCCACAGGTCTGTCTATACACCTGTAGGATGCCATTGTTTTTTAGGAGGATAAGTCTGTGTTTAAGGGCTTGAATCTGCCCTAAAAGAGCAGCGTGGAGGGGCAACCTCCCATTGAAGGACAACCACATTTCACAAGGGCAATTCTTGGCCAGATTTGAGGATGGTTAGGGATTGTGTTGTGTGCCCTAACCAGTCCCAATAATTGCAGCAGTGCAGGAGTCACAAACAACAATGTTTTGGTATGTGTTGGGCGAAAGGAGTTGACCAGTTTTGGATCAGTTTATCGAGCAACCTGTTGGTGCCATGTGGATGACATTGCGAGGTGGTGAAGTGTCATCCTAAGAGCAGAATCGACAGTGACGAGATTGGGTGTCATAGAGCTGCTTGGAGGGCAGCTATTGGCTACCCAAAGTAGCCCTAGAGCAACAGACAAGAAGGACGTTGTTGGTGTGTGTTTGGGTGAAGGATTGCAGCCTTATGTGCAACACTTTGATGGACGAAAATGATTGCTAGATAGGCAGATTGGAGCTTAGGAATTAGGCCTACCCAGAGAGTAGTTGATGAGCCCATGTTCATTGTAGCAGATGTGACTTGCAGCAGCGATAGGAGGCAGCCCTCTTGGAGTCTCGAAGTGTAGATGCCTTGATGGACTAAGGCACTACTAGTGAGAAGTACGGAAGCAAAGGACCGACAGGACAAGATATGTCATAGAAGTGCTGCAACCAAGTTTGTCATTGTATCTGGTAACCATAGACTGTTGTATTTATCAGATTTGGATTAATATAACGAAGATTGGTGATTGTACATTATTGTACAATTTTGTTTAAAACTGTGTATATTGTGCATATGTGATTTACTGCTTTATATTTCTGCTGTGCAAAGTAGTTTATGGTTGAGATTCTTGGTTTGGTAGCGTTAGTGATTTTAAGACTCTAGCCTAGATCCAAGGTCACGAAATTTCAATAGGAAATACGAAAACTAAAGCTAATGCTTCATCCAAGCCTCCTATCCCTCAAAAGGATAAGGAGGATAAACCCTCTCAAAGAGATTGGCCCAGGAGAGACAGGTTGGATGAGGAAACTCGAAGCAAACTAAGGCGGAAGAATCTATGCTTAAATTGCAAGGAACCATGGGAACCAAGACATCGCTGTTTAGGCAAAGGAAAGATTCACTACATCGAAGTGGTCTCTGACAATGATGATGAAGGAGAAGAACCCACTTCAAATGATAAAGAACTCGCTCCTAATGTCGATCCTAGTAGTCCAAAGGAAGAACCACCACAGGAGGAAGCTAAAAAAGAGGAGAAGCTCAACGAAGAGAAGAAGACCTGACCTCAAGTTAAGATTGTTACTCTTTCAAGAATCCCTAGATGTTAAACCTTCAGGATTAGGGGAGTCGTCAAAGGACAACGCATCACAACATTAATTGATGGGGGAGCTACACAGAACTTCATCGATGCAACATTAGTAGCAAGGAAAGGACTTCCCATTGAAGAATTCGAGGGCCTTGATGTGATAGCAGTAGATGGATACAACTTGGATTGCAAGTGGATGATCCTAGGTTTGAGTGCAACACTTGGTAATTATACTTTCACTAGTGACTTTTACGTAATAGATTTTGCGTATATTAATATTGTATTGGGGGTTCAATGGTTGTATTTGTTGGGGAAGCACAATATGGACTACCAAGCACTGGGAATGGAATTTAAAGCCCCTAATGGCAGTAAGGTAGTTTTGAAGGGCATGACAAATGGGGGCCCACAAGTTTCTCCCAGTAGAATGGAGGCCATATTTAGGCATGGAGATGTAGTATATGCTGTAGAATGTAGGATTATGAGCTAAAAAACTTCCAATAGTGGCAAACCACAGGACAAAGCCAACATTCAATGAGTGCTGGACAAGCATGGTTTGGTATTTGGTGATATTCCCCCAGGATTGCCTTCAAAAGGAGGATTTGAACATACGATAGAACTAGAAGAAGTGGCCAAGCCAGAAATCACCACACCATATCAACATCCAAAGAAATTCAAGGACGAGATAGAAAAGACCATACAGGAAGTGTAAGTGATGGGACACATCAAACCCAAGTCAAGTCCGTTTGCCTCGTCGGTGGTTTTGGTGAAAAAGGAGGATGGCATGTGGAGAATGTGTATTGATTACTGAGCTCTCAACAAAAAAAACCATCAAGAACATGTACCCTATTCCAGGATTGATGAGTTACTAGATGAGCTATATGGAGCAATATACTTTTCAAAGATTTACCTACGATTAGGGTATCATCAAATTCGAGTTCGAGAGAAAGACATGCCAAAAACAACTTTCTGGTGCCACTAGGGACACTTTGAGTTTCTGGTCATGCCATTTGGACTAACCAACGCCCCCGCCACTTTCCAATCTTGCATGAACAACATTTTCAACAAGCAATTGAGGAAATTCTTACTAGTATTTTTTCACAACCTCCTCATATACAACAAGACATGGGATGAACACTTGGGATATCTGGACGAAATTTTGAGCATAATGCAGGAACAATCCTTTTATGCCAAGGCACCAAAATGTGAGTTTGGAATGACAAGAATCATTTATTTGGACATATAATTAGTTGAAAGGGAGTAAAATTGCATTAAGAGAAGATTCATGCAATATTGGACTGACCCACACCTAAGAATCTCACTGAGTTACGAGGATTTTTCGGGATTTGTAGCTATTACCGATGATTTTTCAAAGGGTTCACTCAATTAAGCGCACCATTAACAGATTTGACGAAGAAAGGAGCATATGGGAGGACAGAAGAATTAGACATGACATTCAACAAGTTCAAAAAAGTGATGAACTCATGTCCAGTCTTGGCCCTCCCTGACTTTAGTTAACCCTTTGTATTAGAATGTGATGCATCAGGAGAAGGAATAGGGGCTGTCTTAATGCAAAAGGGCCACCCCATTGCTTTCGAAATTCAAAAGATCCAGGATACAGAGAGGCTTTACTCCATATATGATAAGGAGATGATGGCTATCATGCATGCCTTGCAAAGTTTAGACAATATTTGGTGGGAAATAGGTTCGTAGTTAGGACAAACAACAATAGCTTGCGTCATTTCTTGGAACAAAAGGACCTGAATAAACGACAACAAAAATGGGTAAGTAAGGTTAAACTTATGATTTTGATATTGAGTATGTGAAGGGAAAGAAGAATACCGTGGTTGATGCACTCTCTAGGAAATCGGCAACATGTTCCCTCATGGAGCTTGTAGAAGATTGGAAGGCTCACCTCTCAGCAGATTACGCCAAAAGCCAATTTTCCTGTGCACTGATAGACAAAACTCATACACGATGACAGGTACAAAATAGTCGATGATATTATTTATTATAAAGACAAGAGATACTTGGTTCCCAAATCGACATTCAAGGAGAAGATTTTGAAGGGTATGCATGATATTCTATCAGCTGGACACCAGGGGTTCTTCAAAACCTACCGGCAAATTAGGGAATGATTTTCATGGAAAGGTCTCCTGGACGATGTGATGAAATATGTCAGGGAATGCATGATATGCCAAGAAAATAAGGTCGAGCATACACAACTGACAGGTTTTCTCCAACCTCTACCAATTCCAGAGCAAAAATGGGAGAGCATCTCAATGGACTTCATAACAGGGCTACCCAAAATGCAAGGCAAAGATTGTATATATACCGTGGTGGACAGATTGACAAAATTTGCGCACTTTGCAATCTCAGCTGACTATTTGGCCAAACAAGTAGCAGAAATCTTCTTCAAAGAAGTCTTCAGACACCATGGACTACCTAAAAATATAGTCAGCGATCGGGGCAACAATTTTTTGGCTGCATTCTGATAGGATCTCTTCAGGCTAGTGGGAGCAAAATTAACCCCTAGCACTAGTTATCGCCCACAAACAGATGGGAAGATAGAAATCATGAATAAGTGGATTGAAGGATAGTTATTTAATTATGTGACAGGTCAACAAAAAGCATGGATCAAATGGTTGTACCTTGGGGAGCATTGCTACAGTACCACTCACCATTTATCCATTGGGATGACTCCTTTCAAAGTGCTATATGGATATGATGCACCATTCTTTATCGACAGGATTTTTGGAAACTTTAGGGCACCTATTGCTAAAGACTGGATACAGGAGAGTCAGGACATTCTTAGGGTACCCAAGGAAAACATGCAGGCTGCTCAAAATCGGCAAAATATGTACGGAAACTAGCATCAAACATAACAGAGTTGTGAGGTAGGAGACCTTGTTTTCTTGAGATTGCAACGCTATAGACAATCTACATTCGAGAAAAGCGGTGTAGAAACGCTGAAACCAAGGTTTTATGGGCCCTACAAAGTTCTCTGAAGGATTGGCGAAAGAGCATAGGAGTAGACTTGCCGAGCGATAACAAAATCCATAACGCCTTCCATGTGTAATGTCTTAAGAAGGTTGTGGGATAGCAGGTCATCACCTCAATCAAATTGCTTCCATTAGACGAAGAAGGACAACTAGAATTGATTCCACAAACAATCATGGCTGTACAAGTAAAGAAGTTAAGAAGACGAGTAATCCGAGAATACCTTATTAAATGGAAGAATTTACCAAAGGAGGATGCACTTGGGAGGGAGAACAAATTTTACAGCACCCATGTCTACAATTGCTTGAGGGCAAGCAATTTTGGGAAGGGGGGATTGTAATGTACTCTCCAAATTGAGGGCTTATGGAGGACGTAATAGCCTATGCGACATCGTAGGCTATGGTCTTGTTAAAGGGGTAAAAAGTTAAAACCCAATTTTTCCTATGTTGGGGTAATATTGGGCAAAAATTGGTTTAGCTAGGGCTAAATTACGGGTTGCACACACAACTCCTCACTTTGTTGGAGCCCATGGAAAATTTATTAATAAAGGTTGAGATCAAATGAGGCATCATCAATTGTGGATCAATTCATCTGTTTTCTTAAGCTTAGCTCTGAGGGTTTAAGACCCCTTTCTCCAAATCAGTTTCGGTGGTGCAAGATTCCACCCTAGTTGATAAATCTCTCTGCTTCTTTCTATTTGTCCCAACATAGGTTTCTCTTCATATAATAGCAAGCAAAATCTTCTGAGGTTTTGTAATGACGTCTTGAAGCAAGTCGAGCTCTTCACTGAAACTTAAAATCTGGTCATATCGTACTTCTTTGTGGAACAAGCCGTAGTGTTGGAAAATTCAAAGTGGCAGCTTATTATACAATTTTCCTTAACCTTAATACTTGTTTGTGAACTTTGTTAATCTTCTTATGTTATTTAGTTAGATCTTTTCATCAAACAAATATCATGAATGAAACAGTAACAATAGAGGACATAGAAATTAGGCTCTCAGCCAGGGCAAAACCCCTCCAAGGGGAAATCCCGGTAAACTCTTCTGTTCTTATAGAATTTGCTTTCAATGAGACAACAAAGACCCAATCCTAGACCAAGTCCTTCTCCAAGTACCAAGTTAGCTCCTCCAATCAACCCTTCCTTGATTTTGCACCAGCCAACTTTCACCTGCAACTTCGACCTCCCAGCTTTAGTATGGCTTCTCTGACTTGCAACTTCGGCCCTTGAAGCTGCTACAGAAAACCCTAATTCAACCTCCTCTTGATACCTTCCTTGAGGAATGCAACTCCAACCAAGGTCAATGAGGTCACTATAGGGTAATCCTTCCTTCCAGCAACAAGAGACTGCACTTTGTCCTACTGCAACTCAGATATGCAATTTCGACCTCTTCTGTAGCTGCAAAAATCCTAGATTTCACATGTGCGAGAGATAGATAGCCCAAAACAAGTTTTTCGTCCTTCCTTTCTTCTTCTAGACCTTCGCTCTCCTTGTCTTCTTGCTTCCCAGCTATGGATCAAACCTTTTCCTTGAGATCGAACTTCTTGAGTGAGTGTGTGTCAAATGAGGTCGAATTGCTTCTTTATATAACCTTTCCAAGCGGTCGAATTCCCTTCTTTTGGCCGATTTGTAACTGCTAGGGCTGACTTGTGCTTTTGGAGTTTCCAGGACTTTCTAGACTCAAAATATTTTTTTTTTTTCCAATTACATTTTGCTTAGATGGGTCTTATAAACATGATGTTGACTCCTTTGACTCATGACAATAAATCCTGAGACCTAACAAACACCAGAAGCATGAAGAACATGCTTTTACCTAGAAGACCATCAATAATGAGCATGAAACCCATGCTTTAAAATAATATATATATTTTTTTCTTATTTTGTTTGTTATATAGGATATTGTTAAAATTGGCAACTAGGGCCAAACTCCATGTGGATCACCTTATTTATGGCTTCTGTTATTTTTCCTAGATCTCTCTCATCGAGAGGTGTAGGATTGATCTAAAGATCATCCGATTTCGATAAGTATTTATGGAGATATGAATTTATTTTGATTATGGACAAATTGTCAAGGTCGGCCAGTGAACTTATGTAGGCTCAGAAGCTCAACAGTCATTTCTATTCAACCTCAACATTTGCATATAAATACAAGGAGCATTCTCCTCATTTGGAAAAATTCAATTCACTCATCTTCTCTCTCTCTACTACGCATAAAAGGAGCCTCTCTCTCTCTCACACGTGTGGCTGAAAGGAAGACGTCCTAGGGCAAGGAAGACACAGAAAGGAGGACGCTAGGGTAGTAAGTCATCTCTTTGACCAGCATTGACCAAGCGTTGACCTTCTAAAAGTGCAGAGTGGGTGTGGTTGCCTCTCCTAGGCAGGTCACAAATTTTGGCACGAAAATTGAGGTGATATGACCTCTGGTTTGATTGGTGTTGATTGCCCTAGTTTAGGGCTGCAAGTTGACTTCAGAAATCTGCAAATTGACTGAACTTTTGGGGCTGTTCTAGGGATGTTTCTTCAGGCTGTTCGAGAACAAGTTGACCAGAAATTGACCAAGTATTTTAGAGGTCAACTTCAGCTACATTGACCAAGTTTGACTTTGTTGTCTAGGGTTTGCTGCTGCTGATATAAATTTATAGAATTCAGATTTTGTACTATTTCTCTCTGCTGAACTTTTGAAAATAAAAGAAGATTTGATCAAAGGGTTTCCCCGCATTGGGGTTTGTCCCTGGTTAGCTGCCACATCTTGTGTCTCTTGTCTTGGCTTGTTTTCTGTTGATCATTTAATGTTCTATCTGCACTTTACTTAATGTATATGTGATTGCTAAACTGTGGCTAATAAGAAGAAAAATAAGTAAACTGCTCTAAGCATAGAACATACCATAATTTAACATGGGATCAGAACTGAGGTGAAGACAAAGCCCAAGCAAGAGCAAGAGCAAGAGCAATCACCAAGAGACGGTTGGCAAGGCTATCTTAAAAAGAAATCTTGGGGGTCCTAAACACACTTCCTTGCTGAAGACGAACTACGTGAGAAGTTTGACTATCACGGATGGAAGATGTCTCTTGATCTAACATTAGAAGAGCAGGAAGTGTTGGACCATGTGAGAGGTGGGATTGTTGAGCCTCCATCAAATGCATCCGCTGCTGCTAGGAACAAATGGACCAAGGGAGAAGTCAAAGCAAGGAAGATCATCCGAGACTCTATAGGCAAGCGCTTGGTGGCCTATGTTTCCGAGCTGAACACCTCCAAGGAAATCTACGATAGACTAGTGAGTTTATTTAAAGTTAATGATGCAAATCAAGTCTTGTTTCTTAGAAATAAGCTGAAGGAAATTAAGAAGGGCAAAGGTGAGAGTATGCAAGCATATTTCTTAAGGATCACCGAGATCAAGAACGGTCTCTGATCTATTGGGGAAGTAATTCCTGACAGGTTAATGACACTCACAACTCTTGGAGGACTGCCATCTGAATGGTATATATTCAAGACTACTCTTCTCTACAATAACGTAATTCCTGGATTTGAGGAATTAATGGCCAGATGCATTCAAGAAGAAACAAGGATGGAAAAGCAAGAAATGCCCATGCTTAAAGGTCATCCCTTTGCCTTTTCTTCTCATACTAAAAGAAGAAAAGATTCCAGGGCTAAATTCAAAGGAAAGGCTATACCAAAGGGTGGAAGAAAAGGACGATGTTACAATTGCAATAAAACAAGTCACTATGCAAGGGAGTGCCCAGATAAAAGGGTCTCACACCAAGACGATGATCAAAATCCCTCTCAAGGCAATCAAAGGAATGGCAGGTCAAATGGTAGAGGTAAAAGAAGTGTCAGAAATCAAGGAAGAGGACAACCATTCAAGAAGGCAAGAAATTCCAGGTATGAATCTAACACTGTTAACAATAAGCAAGATGAATATTATCTACCAACAGCTCTATCTACTACTGCTACCCCAGACTCTCTGGGAAATTGGCTTATTGATAGTGGTGCCTCAAGGCACTTCATTGGTTACAAAGAAGCTCCTCTATAATCTGATAGAGAAGGAAACCAACCTGGAAATTGTTCTTGCAGATAATTCAAAATATCCCGTGAAAGGCATAGGAAATGTCACTCTTCAATTGAATCAGGGTAATACCATCCACTTACAAGATGTATTATATGCACCTGATCTAAAAAAGAACCTGGTGTCCATTTCGGCAATGGAAGACAAAGGCTACAAGGTGGCCTTCAACGATGGCAAGGTCGGTGGAAGTCTTGTGACACATCTCTTCAGTCCGAACTATGGCATCGGAGGTTTGCTCACCTTCATTATAAAGCTCTACCCGATGTAAGAAAAATGGTGACTGGGATGCCTGAGTTCAGATTAGAGCAAGAAGGTGTATGTCCAGGATGTGCTAAAGGGAAGCTCAAAAGGGGACCATTCCCCTCAAGCCAAAGCAAGACCTCCGATATATTGCAGTTGGTTCACTCAGACATATCTGGTATGATGCCTGTGAACTCCTTGGGAGGATATTTATATTACCTCACTTTTACTGATGATTATTCTCGCAAGACATGGATATACTTCTTAAAAAAGAAGGATGAAGTGTTCTCTTGGTTTCGGCACTTCAAAGTCTTGATTGAGAATCAAACCGAAAAGAAGATCAAGATCTTAAGGACTGATAATGGGACTGAATATGAATCCAATGAGTTTCATGACTTTTAAGAGGCTGGCATTAAGAGGGAGACTACTACACCATATATTCTTAAACAGAATGGTGTGGCGGAAAGGAAAAATCGTACAATTGTGGAAGCTGTTAGGGCTATGCTCCATGATCAAAGACTTCTGAAGTTTCTATGGGCTGAAGCTGCAAATACTGCTGTATATGTACAAAACCGATGCCCTCATCAGGCATTGGGTTCCAAGACTCCCAAAGAAATGTTCACTGGTAAGAAACCTGACGTATCTCATTTTAGAATTTTTGGAAGCCCTGTATATTTTCGTGTGCCTAAAGAAAAAAGAGGAATAAATTGGGTGCATCTAGAAAGAAAGGAATTTTCATGGGCTATAGCGAAAATACTAAGGGCTATAGAATATATGTAGCTTGTCAAAGGGAAGTCGAGATTAGTCATGATGTCACCTTTGACGAAGATATGGCTCATAGCAAGGTAGACAATCTTCCTACTTTAAGGGGATCTAAAGAAGCTGACACCGGGGAATCGAAGGAAAAAGAAGATGAGACGATGACCGATATGGAAGAACCTATGGATCTTATTGATCCTCCTCTGCAAGAGCCTTCCTCTTCTAGGAAGAGGCCTTCATGGCTTAGGGGGATAGTTGATGATGTTGAAGGACACATCGCACCCCGAGGAACCTTCTGTGAAAGCAAGAAGCCGAACAGGTATCAGGGATACCTGACCATCATGAGCACAATCATCCAAAATGAGCCTTCGTCATTCACAGATGCCGTCAAGCATCAAGTATGGAAGGATGCTATGACTAAGGAATATGAGTCCATTATGAAAAACGATGTTTGGGATGTGGTCCCCAGACCCCAGGACAAAGCAGTTGTCACTTCAAAATGGCTTTACAAGATAAAGCATGCAGTTGATGGAAGTGCGGAAAAGTATAAGGCTCGTTTTGTCGCTCATGGCTTTTCCCAGAAGGAAGGTATAGACCAATGTTGTGAAAATCGCGATCAAATTGCAATTTTTATACCAAAAAATCGCCAATTTTTTTTGCCGATTTTTTCCGAAAAAATCGTGCTTTTTTGAAAAAATCACGATTTTTTACAAAAAAATCGCGATTTTTATGGAAAAAATTGCACATGGTCGGGGCAGCGCGATTTTATAAGGCTTTTTTGGGTTTTTTAGTTCCTCATTTGGACTGTGGCGTGTGCGGAAGGAGGAGGAGCTCTTGGAGACCAGCTGAAGAGGGTTTGTAAACTATTTAGCCAAATCTAAGTGCTTAGAGGAGAAATTCAAGAGGAGACCTCCGATTTCTCCATAGAAACGGTATGTGGATTAATTTTTTTTTGTTTTCATTGTTTAAAAACATTGTTTTTCTATGTTTCTCATTGTTTTTAGTTGGGAAACTTCGTATGGGCACCATTTTTCTTTTGTTTTCATTGTTTTTAAAGAATTTATTGTATTTCTTCATTGATTTGGGATGGGTAACTTGGTATGACTATGGGAACCAATTTTTTTTTTTTTTGTTTTCATTTTTTTTAAACATTGTTTATGTTTTTTTCATTGTTTTTGGCATTTGGCATTTGGTTGGGTAACTTGGGTTTGGATTCTAGAATGGTTGGGTAATTTGTGTTTGAAACTTGAACTTTGGAATGGTTGTTTTAGGTTGGGTTACGGGTAACTTGGATTTTCATTGTACGATCATCAATGTAAAAATTAAAAATTAAAAATTAAAATACTAAATTGTAATTTGTAAATTTGTAACTTGTAATTTTGTAAATGCTAAATTGTAATCCTAATCCTTATTTTCCCATAGGTCCACAACTGCACCAAAACACCATTCAAGACTTCAAGTTTGCAACTTCAAAGTTCAAAAACAAACATGCCAAGGAAATTGGATCCTTTCTGGGAATATGCTGTACCTCATGCTCCGAATGATAGACAAAACTTGAGTTGCAAGTTGTGTGGAAAATGTTCGGGGGGGTGTACAGGTTGAAGTATCACCTTGCACAAATCCCTGGACATGATGTGGGGCCTTGTACAAATACAAATGCTGAACTTATCCAAAGAGCCATGAGAGCATTGGGAGAATTAGAGCAGACTAGAGAGGCCAAAGAAGAACTCAAAAGGCAACTAAAAAGGTAAGCTGAAAGAAGTGGGCCAAGTGGCACTGGTTCTACTGCAGCATCAGCCAATCCGGTAGCTGCATCATCATTTTTTGTTCCTCGAACCACACCTGGTTCACAGCCTTCTATCGGTTCAATGCTAAAAAGAACCGAGAAAGAACAAGCTGACAAATTGCTGGCAAAATTTCTCCTCTGGAGTGATATTCCTTTCAGCATTGTAAGGAATAATCCATTTTTCCAACCTGCTGTTGATGCTATTGCCAGTGTTGGCCCGGGGTACAAAATCCCTTCTTATCATGATTTCAGAGGCCGGATTCTTCAAAATGAAAAGCGTGACTGCACCCAAAGATTGGAGGATTTTAGGGCATCATGGGCAAAAACAGGATGCACTGTTATGTCAGATGGTTGGAC